>JAQGBW010004775.1:0-13149 GCA_034698625.1 Julus scanicus
AGCTTCCAAATGGGCGTGAATTTGGGAGGGGCTTAAGTTCGACCGAAAAATGAAACGTCGAAGTGCGCATGCTCAGAAACTAACTTCTCGGTTTCGGTCAAGTGGGAATCAGGCATTACCGTGGAACCTCGCTCAACGAGCACCTCGCCAACCGAGTAATTCGCATAACGAGCCATATAAATTTTTTAAAAAATGACTCGCTTAACAAGCGTCGTTTTGCATAACGAGTGTCGTGGATAGGGGAATCCCCGAATTGTGCGATTGTTCCGTTAATTGTTTCGCATTACGAGTAAGACTCCGGAACAAATTATGCTCGTTATGCGAGGTTCCACCGCATTTGAATCAAATCACCAGTGCGCCTAGCCTAATGGTCAAAGCAGATCTCAGTGATATCATTATGGAGGGGTTGAAGTAAGTCAAGAGGCATTATTGTTGATCTTGAAGGTTGTTTAAGAGATTGATTTGGGCCTATATTGCCCAAGTGGCGACCCTGAACATTTGCCACACCGTGGGTATGTGGATCTGTTAGGAGGAAGAATAATTTATTAGAGGTTCAGGGGTGGCGTAAGGAATGTGGATAGATTTAGATTTATTGATAATTATAGCCGAATTAAAGCATGAAAACAAGAGGTGGTGCCAACCACAGGAATTAGTTCTGCGTAGAGGGCAGTAGGACTGGGTGAGGAGATATGGCGGAAGCTATGTTTAGTTGGAATGTTGTTAGGGTCGATGTGCATATTTCTTCAGTAAAAATGGATATTTAGTTTGAGGTAGGGCTGAAGGGAGTGGTACAAAGCTTTGAAGGAGCCATATGCGCGATCGCGGGCATGGTTATTTTATCGGTTTTGGATTTTGTGAAGGCCTGTGTCGCTCTCCTTAAGCTAATAAGTATCCACCAATCAAAACATAAACATACACAAAAAACTCTAAAACAATGTTTTTAGGTTGCAAATTGTGTCAAAAAAGACGAGTGTACGAACCTATTACACATTTCGAGAAACAAGGCGGAGCTTGGCATATTTCAAAATGAAAACCCCATGGTTCAATGATCTACGTCATCAACTACGTCACGAAACATTTGAGAAACATTTTTTTTCTTTGATCCGGACCGCCTTGAGCAATCGCTATGAAACATTGAGAAACATCGAAATGTGGGGAAAAAACGAAGGTTTTCAACACATGTTGACAAACACTTCTGGACACATCAATGTTTGTATGTATATGTTTGTGTGTGTTTCTCTAATGTTTCGTTTGGTGGATACCCACCTTTAGGGTCAAGAATCTGCATTGGACATTTTAGGGAGGGTCAGGGTAGATATTCGGGTAATATTGGGGAAATGTGGGTGCAACTGGAACTGGTGTAGAAAATGATTGGTGTAGATTGTATTTGTCGTGCCAGAAACCATGAAAGTTTTCACATTTATGGTTGTGCTACGACGAGTTAAATTTACAGCATCAGCAAGATGCCGCAAATACCTAAAATATTATTTTAAAAAACTTCTCGCGTCATTCACGCCTAAAACAGGCATAAAAACAATGGGAAAGGAGGTAGAATAAACAAAAGAGAATGCGAAATATAATTTAAACAAAAAGGCATTTTTCGTCAACATCTCACGATGATGGATCGATGGAAAAGCGTTGTTATCAACACCAGAGGTTGTTCCAACCCGTTGCTTCCTAAATGAAAAGTGGCGAAACAATGGACACGAGAGTAGCTGGCTTCTTCTCTCTCAGGGAAAACAATTTTCGATAAGTTGATATTAACGAGCGTAAATCCTCCGGAAGAAAAACCGTATAAGAACCGGGGAAAACAGAAATGAGGTTGATAGTGATGGCAGCCATCTTGATACGAAATAATAATAATAAAAAACACACGAACACGTAGAACGCCCTCTAGTGGAAATGTCGTGTACGTGCCATATTTATTCGCAACCCATACAAAGGTATTGATCTGTTTTGAAAAATTCAGAACCCTTATAAAAGTACCGTTTATTGAAGTCAGATCAACGTTCTATAAAGCGCCTTATTAAATGTCTGATGTGGAAGAGGCTACAAAGTGTAGGGTGTCACCAGTGCGACGAAGTTATAGTAGTTAATGAAATACCGAACGGTACTCTGCCAAGAAAAGCTAAGAAGCACAGAAATCGGATATGTGCGTTCATATATCACCCTACATCAAAGTAGGTCTATACATCTCCATACGTGTTCATTTTCTATTCCATCTATGTATACGCACATAGAACCTCTATTTTTCAATATATGAGGGGCGATCAAAAAGTCCCGCATATTCGTTTATTATTCGTAAACCAGATGCCGTAGAAAAAAACTGAAATAGCCATTTTAATGAGCATGAAATTTGCTATTTTTGAATGTAGGACCCGAGTTTGTTGACACATTAATTCCAACGTTTGATGAGATTGTTTATACCGCTCTCGTAAAATTCGTTATGCGGATATTGCCGAACCACAAGCTTCACATATCATCGTCCGTTTGGAATTTTTGACCACTCTAGTGTTCCATTAGTGGACCAATGAGATGGAAGTCGCTCAGTGAAAGGTTTTGAGGGCTGAATGGCGGATGTTTCGATGTTTCCCACCCAAACATGTTGATCTCGTGGTCTGTGGCATGGGCAGAATGGGGAATTCTCTTTTTGTCAGTTCCAGTTTGGCGTCCTTTCTTAAAATTTAAACACCACCTCTGTGCCGTACTTTGTGAAACATTTTTACCATAAACTCCTAACATTTCACTTTAAATTTCACTCGGTTTCATGCCTTTCAACACTGAAAACCGAATAACACGTCGATTTTCCTCTTGCATGAACGTCATCGAGTGAGGCGCCATTTTGTTTTTGATAGTTTGTTCGAAATTCTGCACGAATTGTGGCGCCATGAAGTGACCTAAAACCAAATTACCTTCTCTTTAGTATGGCAATTTCAGTTTTTTCGTACGACATCTGGATTTCGAATAATAAACGAATATGCAAGACTTTTTGACCGCTCCTCGTTCATGTACCATATTAATACTTACAGCAATAATATAAGTACACGTTTTCTTCCATACACGGTCATTAAAGTCCATACATGGGCATAATATGGCCATATATAATTTCTGTTCTTCATCATCAAAATAAAGAAAATCTATTAAAAAACTTGAAAACAAATGTAGGAAGAAATAAATTTCCTTCGTCCATCGTTTGACTTCGCGACAAAAGCAGCGTCTTCGCCCCGCGAAAACATGTTTTCAACGATTGACACGATCGACCGAAGTCACTCCGGAAGAAACGCTGACAAAAGCCCGATAAATCTCGAAAAACACTGAACGTTTCTTCTCCAGGAAGTAATAGCGAAAAGCGATACTCCTTTTTTTTCTCCAACGGGGACGTACATTTCCAAAAGCGGACGGTCCATTTTGGCTCGATACTCGATACCAACTTTAAGTCGACATTTCATGATTTGCAAACAGGAAAAAAGATTAAGTTCCCTACAGTCAGCAAATAAATGCCATGTGGTAGGAGAGGTCGTACCCAACTTCAGGAGAATGCTCCAAAATGTCAGTAGCGACTTAGACATCATTGTTAAATTGAATTTTTACTAAATCAGGAGAATCGCCAGGTCGGCCATTTCATCGTCTAATCGCATGCAAAAAAAAGGACCAATAGTAAGCATCCGTCTTGGCACGAAGCCATGGTCAAAGGATTTCAGTGATTATGTCTACTCTTAGAGTGTACGTTAGGCATTAATAAATTTGAATTAAGAGAAAGATTAAAACGTTCGAATAACCCCATAAGTAACTTTTCGCGTCTGGACTTCAACGTGTCCGAATTTAGTGAGTGGAGCATTTCTGTCACACTCGCGGAATGTCTGGCTTAAAAAATCTGGCTGCCTTACGCTGGACAATCTCTATGTCCTGAATATGAACCATCATGTGAGGGTTCCAAACAGGAGTGCAATCTTCCAACATAGGGCGAACCAGAGTTACATAGCCAGTTTCCGCTACATTCTCCACACATAATAATAAATAATCAAGCTAAATAATCGGTCATTTTGTAAAATGACTTTTTTACACATTGACTGTAGCATATATGCAACAACATTAACTACATATATGGCCTAATTTGTAATTTTCCCCATCAGGCTTGGTTTAAATCATCGTTAGTCTTACGTGCAAAACACAGTTGCTAGCAGAGATTGCCTATAAGTACATTTTTTTTCCTCCAGCCATTTCGTATTGTCTTGTATGAATTTAAATGTTTCCATACATACTCTTTAAGGGGTATGATATACAGGTTGGGCCAATAAAAAGTAAGCCAACTTTATAAAAATCATAAAAAGGTTATTTGTTAATGGAATATACAAATTTGTACAAATATTGTTGTCCTGTTTACTTTCAAATTGCCTTCGTTCACGTTCTTTTTTAATGACGTAATCATTTGAATTTGTCTTTCAAAATGGCGTTCACTGAAGAATAAAGAACCGCGTTAGGTTTTTTTACGTAAAGCGAAAAATTACGGCGCTAGGCCATTTTTGAAGCTGTTTCCGAAGAAAGGTGCTAACTTTGAACACAAATTGAAATAGGGAATTTTTGTATCCTATTTATGTAAGTACACATGTACAAATTTTCAAAAAAAATGTCATTAACAAATAACCATTTTATGATTTTTATAAAGTTGGCTTACTTTTTATTGGCCTACGCTTTAACAACATATCACGATATATGGGACATGACATGATTTAACAGCATATATAAAAATTTTCAAACGTGTCGGTTTAAATCGACATGCAAAACATCGATTATCTAACCGCAATGAGTAAGATTTATTTCGAACCAGCTATTTCAGTTTAACTTAAAAACTTGGTCAGTTTTAAGCTAGTATGCTTTAACATTGATCCTCTCACTTGTTTTTCCATCACATTCAATTCAATTAAAAGACTTTTCGCCTTAATTTCGCAGTGGCAATAAAACAACAAAATGCTATCGTGTGCAATTACTGGATTACGGAAAAAGCACTCAAAAACACGAGCATGCAGAAGGCCTAAAAACACAGCCATTCAATTTGCATTTAATGAAGAGAATCGTAATGATGAAATATCCTCTATCTCTCCCATGAAAAAATAAATTATAATAAAAAAAAACACACAACCAAATAATTAGATTAAAATGCTAGCGAAATGCCATATGCACGCCACTTGATATGGATCTGAATTGGAGTTTGGCTTATTAGGTGGATTCATCTGGGAAATTCACGAAAATGTTGCTCCTCTCTCAGGTTTTGAAATATCATAATTGTAAACATTAACTTTTGAAATATGAGAGTTAGAAGAATTTCATAACATGTACATACAGGAAAGATGCTTTTCCCTAAGCTATTCTTCTTCTATCTTATGGGTGTACAAGGTTGAACTACTGCCATGAAACATGTATCATTCCAAGTTTATGCAATGTTGGTTTGGGTTCAGAATCTATGTACCTTATGTGATATACAATGTATATTGCACATAGTATACGTGAGTTTACAGTATATGAGTAACACACAGCGGAACCTCGGTTTACGAACTTAATCCGTTCAGTGACTATGTTCGTGAACCGAAAAGTTAGTAATCCGAATCGCTTTTTCCCATTGCATTTAATGTAAATCTAAATAATGCATTCTTTGTCCTAGGACTTTTTAAAACATGTATGGCTTTATTTGTGGAAATAATACAGAAAGGAAATAAATCTAAGAGTAACATTAGAAGAAAGCAGATTAATATATCCATGATTTCCAACATTATAGGAAATAAAGACAACCACGTGGTGTCGTCATGCTGACGTTGCTGCGAATCAACTTCATTCGCACATTCCGTTTAAGAAATTCACTTTAACAAACATTGTTTCCATAAGGAAAATGTGTATTATTCTACTCTATTCTCTTGTTAATCACATGATTTAAGTCTCAAATTGACGACATCGATGGATTATTATCCATTGCATCTGCAATTGGCGTGTAGAAAACGAGATACGAACTTTTGCCATATTTGAAATTTAAGCGATATCCTTCAATCTAATAGCGATTTTAATTTGAATCCTTGGAAATTCTAACACATTTTTTATGTTTCTTGTATTTAGCAAAACTTATCCGAAATAAACAAGTTCGGCTGGAACTGGTAAAACAATTGCAGAAACTCGGACCTTTGATCGGTGGTCCAGAGAAATGTGTTCCTGAACTGAAGCATCGTTCGTGAAACGAAACAACAAATGGTGTTCGTAGACAGAGACGTTCGTAAATGTGTAGCCATTAATGTGTTCAGCTAAATACAGTGTTCATATACTACGTTCGTGAATGGTGATGCATGGTAAAATTTCCAGACATATTTGAAATAGAATGTTAGTACAAGATATAGACAGAATATCGCAAATATGGCCTTACATGATTTCCCCCTCTAGGCAATTATTTCTTTTAAATTTCTTTAACAAATCAATGGGAAACGATAGTAAAACTATTTATATTATAAACTCTAGACTTTTAAATTTTTGCCAAACATTACATTACAGAATTGTCCTTTAATTATTATAGCTAAAAATTTAAACCACCATCGTTCACTACTCTGCATCATTATCAATATTGACTTTAGGTATCCTCGTGACTTTTCAACATGGCGGCCGTGACCTAAGAGATTTCCATAAGAGAAGCACGTAATCGAGTAGTAACGTCTTCAAACGAAACGGAAGCCGGCGGCCATCTTGCTTTTCCCTTCGTCAGCGGCGAAAAGCAAGCGAAAATTCCTGCTAAAAAATCGATCGTTTTGCGGGCAAAATGGCGCATCTGCCCCCATTCGAGGAACAGGAATTTTCCCCCCACAATGCAAAGCGCGCAAAAGCCCCATTAAAGGGGATGTGGGAATCACTTAAACGCCATTCGCATACACCACAACTCCGACGCTCCAAATTACAATTGCTAATTAAAATCGAAAGTATCGATCATTGAATTAATGGAAAGAAAAAAGCAAGGCTCTCTTTTACGAGAATAGCGAGGAGTTCATGCTCAACTTTCTTCTTGCATTTGTTTACAAAGTGCAGATATCACCTCCTCGAGTGGAAACAAAAATACGTAGGTCCCGTACGAGGAAAAATTTAGGCAAACACCATGACATTTAAATGTCATTTACGACCATAAATTCCAGAGGTCAACTGTACGTATATGATTATTGACGCGATTATTCATGTATTACCCATTATAAATGGAAGCTGAACTGGTCTGAATTCAAATTTTGATATCATTACAAACAAAGAACAATGGAATTCCAAAAAAAAGCACGAGATTAAAACCAGCACGTGCATCTTCATAAAATGCACGTGACTGTGACGTCACAGCATAATTTCAATTGTATATCTCGCCAAACTATACAATTCAACTCCAAAAAAGCACGTGACTGTGACGACACAACGTAATTCCATTGCTCCATAACGTGCTTGTGACGTCACAGTCACGTGCATTTTACGAAGATGCACTTGCTGGTCTTATGTTTTTAATCACGTGCACATGCTGTTCTTATAATCTCGTACACATGCTGCATGTTCTTATGTTCTTAATCTTGTGCACGTGCTGTTTGTTCTATAATCTCGTGCTTTATTGGAACTCCATTGTTCATTGTTCTATGTTTGGAATGATATGCAAATTAGAATTCAATCCAGGGCAGACAGTTTATTTGGAACGTCCAAAAGCCAATAAACCTGAATGTGCCATTCTGAGTATTGCAAACCACTACGATAGTACGGGTAACCAACCTGCTTAATTAATTGCAAGACAGCGTAATAAGACACGGATGGCGCCGATGTCGCAGCATTCAATCGCGCCCTCTGACGAACAAAAACCTCGCCATTTGTCGCAGTAATTTCACTCTAGCATCAAAGGAAAAAACGAGAGAAAGAGCAAAAATAAAAAAAAAAGGTTGAACGTTATCTGCGATTTTCACGACGATCCACGGGGCCATAATTTGAGATTTGTGGAGACTCGTGGAAAATGCAAATCGTTTATCCGCATCGCGAGGCTCGCTCATAAAAGACTGTAATCATTTTTGAGCACAAAAAAAGATGCTTATTTTTCTTCTCCTTCTTCCTGATGTTGGTTAAAAGTGGGCTCGTCAGTGTTACGCCTCACCGTGGAACCATATTAAATCGCCCCCGGAGGACGCGTCCTGATTCCCAATGAGCGTTTAGAGCCCATCCACTTGAAGCCAATCGATAAGACCGAGGGATCAGATGGGCCTCAACCGAAGGTTTCTTAACACCAACAAAAAGCGACACCAAAGTCTTGTCCAAAAATCTCAGAAAAAACGTAACATTGTTGATAACATCGTTACATTAATTCGCATTTAATTTGGCAACAAACAATCAACTTCTTCTATTCATCTACATGAAATTCTAATAAAGACTATTTAAGACGTGTACGAGTCCATTACAACTGCGAAGCACTAACAAGTGTACATAATATTTTGTCCATTCCATGATGTATACAAGGTAATTGGAAAAGGACATAAACATACAGACTGTTCAATGTTCCCAATTTCTAAGCTAAACTTATATAGAATTAAGTGGAACTTCGGTTAACGAACGTCCCTGTTTAGGAACAAATCGGTTTACGAACACCATTTGCTGTCATATGCTTCAGTTCCCGAACACATTTCTCTGGACCGCCGATCAAAGGTCCGAGTTTCTGCAATTGTATTACTAGTTTCAGCAGAACATCTTCGTTATGGATAAGTTTTACTAAATACGAGAAACATCAAAAATGTGTTAGAATTTCTGAGGGTTCAAATTAAAATTAGGAGTAAAATTAATTTAAAAGATATAGCCTCAATTGCAAACATGGCAAAAGATCGTCTTTTGTTTTATCCACGCCAATTTCAGATGCAATGGATTTTGAATCCATTGATGACGTCGATTTGAGATAAATCATATAATTAACAACAGAATAGAGTATAATAACACACATTTTCCTAATGGAAACAATGTTTGTTAAAGTAAATTTCTTAAACAGAATGTGCGAATGAACTTGGTTCGCAGCAACGTCAGCATGACGACACCACGTGGGTATCTTTATTTACAATAACATTAGAAATCATGGATGTATATATTAAAGTGCGTTCTTCTAATATTACTCTTATATTTATTTCCTTTCTGTATTATTTTTAAACATAACATTTTTAGCCATAACGTGTTAAAAAAAATCCTGGACAAAGAACGCATTATTTTGATTTACATTAATCGCAACGGGAAAAAATGATTCTGATCACGAACCGAGTCAAGGAACGGATTAAGTTCGTAAACCGAGTTTAAACTGTAGAACCAGCGCCATTGATGGCAAACCTTGCATGCTTGCATGTACGTATTGATTGCCGCCATATTAGGGGCAGCACATTTGTAGGAAATGCATCAGTTAAGTAAACTGTGCTAAAATCTTACGCAGCTGAGCATTCTTTCTACATTCGCAACAACTTTTGCTTAATCCCGTCAGTTTTCGCCGAATCGACATTTCCGGCTGTTAAGTTTCAATATTTGCAAGTGTGTGTGTCCATCTCAGCTGGTCACTCGCATCTTTCGCGAGACTGGCTTAAATGGAGATCAGCCAAATGAACCACATAATGCAAGGTCTGAAGAACAGATTGGAGTGGCTTTTCTGCCAATGGGGTCATTTGGAGCCACTAAAAGCCGCTTAACAGGAAGACACGGAAAGCAGCCAAACGTTCCTAACGATACATATTGAAAGAGCACTTCCGGATGGAAACAAAATCATAGATGGGTCAAATATAGATATACAGGTATAAATAGTTCTATATATGGCTAAACTAGAAATCGGACAATCTGGACATATACTCATATGGCCATGTATGTAGGTATATGCTAATTTGTAAATTAATACATTTTTGTATTCGCTTAATTAGGACAAACCTTGAAAACTATAATTTGGACAAAACCCAAATCTATGAATGGTGATATTAAATGAATACACTTATACCTCGCTATACGGCCGCTCTTTATACGGCTTTTCACTTCACGGCCAGCTTTTCCGGAACGTATCTAGTCCGTAAAGCGAGGCATTGGTGTACATGCCATATTTTGTGCAATTTTTGACTCACCCTCTACATAAAAGCTAACTAAATCTTATAGGTCTTACAAGATTTATTAAAGGGCGTTTCTTTTTAAAGCACCTCAAATAATGTAAACAAGATCAACAGCTGCCCAATTATTCTAATCCGAGAATAACCGGACTGAACTAGTAGATTTTTTAAACCATGCATGACCTTGTAAATACAGTACACCCATAGCTCGCTTTACGGCCTAGATAGTTCCGGAAAAGTTGGCCGTATAGCGAAAAAGCCATATAACGAATCAATTATTTCTACATTGTGATTTTCATTTATTTCCCTTCTTAAAGGAAGTGAAACCCATAATGTTTTATTGCTAGCCAAACCCGACATTATTTGTGCAAATTGTGGTAACATTTTTTGGCCACTTTCTTAAATTACAGCATTTTTTTGGCCGTATAACGAAGCATTTTGGGCCATAAATCGAAAAAGTGCCATAATAAAAAAGGCCGTTATAGCGAAAGACCGTATAAAAAGCGACCATATAGCGAGGTGGTGAAATGTTCAGGATGCCCCATAAGCCAATTATCTTTGGTACAAAATTCATATTTGTGTACTCTAAAATGCCAACTCATTTTTTTCCACATGAAATCAAGTCTGTAACTTATGTCTTGGTCCACATGCATAAACCGCATTTAACTACTGAATTATTTTGCTTTTTATTGCCACGTTGAATGATATCATAAACCATCATGGACCATACATGAACCATATTAAGCTTTAGAAAAAGATTTCAAAAAGATAAGCACATGGAAAGAAAGAAAGCCCTAATGAAAAACTAACATGTGCATTGCTGCATGTAAGAAAGAGGCCTTGCAACTACTGAACATAACAATAATGCCGTATTCCCACTTAACCGAAAACCAACGTTGCTGACGTCAGAATCTCGGTTGCCGAAAAATAAACTTGTAACAACGAATAATACGAATATTTTTCGTTAGTAATTAAAAAACATTAATTAGTCTTCTTTTTGGTTTTTCCCGTTGTTGAATTTTTAATGTCGTCCATTGTTGCCGTCCTTCCTCGGTCGGTCTGCTAGAAAAAGCTCAACTAGCCAAGCTTCCATATGGAAGGGGCTTAAGTTCGAGCGAAAAAATGAAACGTCGAAGAGCGCATGCTCAGACCCTAACTTCTCGGTTTCGTTCACAGTTTCGGTCAAGTGGGAATCAGGATATTAGCCGAAACCGGGCAGCTAACCGAGAAGTTAGGGTCTGAGCATGTATTTTTCGGTTGAACTAAAGCCCCTCCTAATTCCAATCCCATTTTCAAGCTCAGCTAGTTGAGCTTTTTCTAGCAGACAGCTACTGAGGAAAGGATATCTAGTAATAAGACTTGCTATAGTGCGATCAACTTTGAATGATTATGCCTGGTTTACAATGCAACCGATGTCTTTTACTGACCTTCACTCGACCTGCGCATGCGTCCCAATCTACATGATGACGCGTTTGTGACGTTTTCCGCCAGGTCGAAAGACCTGTCATGGCAGTCAAACAATTAAGAATTTGTACCACGTTATAGATGGCGCATGCGCCATAGAAAATTGAAGCGCCACCTAGCGAAAAAATATTTTGGGGGCTATGGCTGATCTGACGGAGCTTTACCTAGTAGGCGTTTGGACGTTTGGACGTCGGTCGGTCCATTGTGAACCAGACTGCAATGGCCGTCAAAACGTGTGACGTTTTTCTTCAAAAAATTAAACTCCGCCTTGAACGGCGGACGATGTTGGTCGGTCAGTGCATTGTAAACTAGGCATTATATGTCCAGATGTTCTTTTTTTGAAGTTGTAAAACAACGTCAAGAGATAGTCAGAGCTTCGGAGTTCTGCACTTGCATGGGTGTTGAAAACTTGTGTTGAAATTAACGAATTGAACTTTTAAATTTGGAATGTGTTGCTCTTATCGAATAATTAGAATGTTAAATTCTGGTTTTATGATAATATAGTTGAGGGATTCCTTCATGTTGGAACCAATTTCATTTAAGCCTTTAATCGGCTAAGTGTTCACCGTATTTTCGGCAACCGAGATACTGAAGTCACAACATCGGTTCGCGGTTCTCGGCTAAGTGGGAATACGGCATAACAATTATTAGTTTCTGTTGTTGGTCGAGGTTTAAGGTCCCAAAGGCGACTAAGGCTAAAAAAGGGCTCAACCAGTTGCCAGTTGATCCTGTAGAGGGTCTACATGACTAACCGATTAAGTTGTATGCACATATCGCATAAATGCAAGTGACAGAAAGGACTATAGACAGATTGGACCTAAGGTCCTTTGCAAATCTATAACAATAAGTGAACAAAATAGTTGTCGGCAAAGCGGGCCAAAAGCGTACAGCATTGGTTAAATAGCTAAACCATCACTTTGTCAGGGAATAAATTAAGCATTTCCTCTTTATCTAATAAGATATAAAACTACGAAAAACACATCCGCTCAATAAACTAAAAGACTGTCTACTGAAAATGTTTCATCGCAGAAAACTGATTCTGTAATGCAAAAGATGAAAGTTGAACGAAGTATTTAAGTTGGCATAAACGCTTAAGAAAAACAATAAAGTTAATCCACAGACACGAATTCACCACAAATGTACAACAACTATATTTTAGAAAACATAACTTACCCTGTCGATGCTTCTCCCAAACTGCGGCATGAAATCAACAAGAAAAACATGATGAAAAAATCGAAAACCACAACAACAACAATCGATGGCCATATTGAAACGTTTATCAAAATAAAAACATGGTAAAAAAGTGAACAATATGAAGAGCAACAAACAGCAATTTATAATATTAGAAACATGTTTTCACTATTTCCTATGTCGGAAACAATTTATTGCTAGCTAAAATACCAGAAACATGTTTGCGCAACTTTCGATGCTGCATGCCCAATGGCGTATGCTTCTTATACCCTGGGCACACTACGAACTTAAACTAGTTTAAGTCTGCTAAACTAGATTACCTTATACCCTGTCTCCACTTGCACATTTGGAACTCGTTTGGATCTAGATTCTCAGTTGGATGCAGTTAAATGTGCAA
>JAQGBW010004776.1:0-13149 GCA_034698625.1 Julus scanicus
ACAAACCCGGAGGGCAAGCTGTTTTGCATATGTCTGTAAGAACGCGTACCATACAATGTTCGTGTTGGTGCAGACCTCAAGGTGAAAGTGATTGATAAAAAAATTGTATGTAACATTTTGTGTGCAGTAAAGTGTATATATTGTAAATATTGTGTACATATTTCAAATGATATCATTAAAAAATGTTAAATTAATTCATATTTCCGATTCTTTGTCATTATTTTTTGCATGATTTTCACAGAGATCCTTGAAGAACCAGCATAAAAAAGGAAGAAAACGGTAAGTGTTGTAAAGTAAAAAAAAAAAAAAAAAAAAAAAAATTGGTTAAAAATTGGTGAAATGAACGTCAAAATTTTTACCAAAAATGGTTCAAAAATGGTGAAAATAGTGAAAATGTATGGTTAAAAAAAGGTTTCGAAAAAGATGTTTTTTTGGCTGGACACTTTTACCCAGATTTAAACCATTTGGAAAAACGTTTTTTGAACCAAACCAGATTAGTTAAAAAAACTTTTTTTCACGTTTTTTCATCGTATACGTGCTGCTAGGGAATATGTTCTATTTTTTTAAATTGTATTTGTTTATTCTGTGAATCTTTTTTTTGATGTTACATGAATTATGTAATGTATGCATTATTTTAGCTGTACTTTAAACAATGTACTTCATTTATTTTTCTTGTAAACGACAATTTTCATAGTGTTCACAGACTTTTTTTGCCAACTGTATTTGGACTATAATGAAATTTATGGCAGCACCCCTAATCACTAGGTGTCATCGATAACATCTCCAGCAGAGCGGTGTTTGCCAGTTGTGCGCATGCGCACATAGGAAGCTGCACACCAGGCTACGAGGGGAAAAGAGTACTGTCCCTTTGACAGTGACAGATAGACAGTGGCACACTAACGTGCACTGGCCAAAGTCTAGCCCTCCGTTTGAAAGGAGTCGCTACAAATTTTCTAGAGCAGCACCCTCACTAATTTTAGCTACGAGCTGCCACTGCAATCCAAAACATAAAAACCCATGCAAGTCTCTTGGTCCAGAGTTGCAATCCCACTTAAACAACAATTGATAAGGATTATCCTAATGTGTGTGAATACTTATCAGGTCGACTGCTTCTCATATCCTATCCCTTAATAAAGGGCATTATTATATTCACAATTCCAAGTGTGATTACCTTCTGGTTTGTGTGAGGGAAGTTTCACTTATTACGCCATTCCGTGGATATGAGGGCATTGGTGTAAGTATTGAGGATCAGCTGGCTCGGAGAACTGCCCTGGCCAAACAACAGGCCCAGTGCATGTTCTAGGACGCGAGAATGGTAGGTTAAATCTGGGGTTTTACTCACCGTGAGTAGTGTTACATGACCCACAGGTATCCTGGCTTAAGAATCCGTTGAAAGGATACTTGTGGAAATTAGTTCTGTGATGAAACACTGAGGTTAGGGTTTAAAGGATGACCGATATGTTGGTATGCGCGATGTGCTATGAGCGCCCTCTCTGTTGCCCCAGGCTTGCCAGGAAGGCCGATACAAGGCTTGCTGGCGAGCTCTGGTCAGGAGAGAGGGTAGCCTGTATTTTGGAGCTGACCAAGCTGGTCACTCATTTTATATTGTGCGCGTGAGCTCAGGCTCGAATCTTTTGTTGTTTGAGTTTGAGTTTTTGTAAGTCCTGCAAGTTGGCAGGCGATATTTTGTGCACGACTTGAGTTAAATAAAGGGTTTTTAAAGTATTTTCCCGGCTCCTTTCGCATTAAGAATAACACCGCGCATTCATCGGACATGACAGTTCCTTGCAGTAGTCTATTTAAATTAAATAAAAATAAAGCGTGACATCGCTCTCAAGCTACGATTTGCAAACGAATAGAAAAGTAGAAATTAGTAAGCAGCAAAGATCGAAAAAAGATTTCGACCAGATATAAATCATGAGAACATTTTACCTTTGGCACAATATTAGGAAGAAATGCACACACTGCAAATACACTATTCAATATCCTTGAGGGGAATAACACAGATGTAAATATTGCCAAACATTGTTTTATCGCTAACAAGCATAGTATCGAGTGCATATCAAAATTATAGCTTTCACTCCATAAGATATGAATCAAAAGCAATTGCATCGAGATAGTTCCAGATATTCAATCAAAAAGGTCATTCACGAGTTGCGATGAATTATAAAGAGTTGCTTAACACGTAACATTTGTGGGAAAATTAAGTTTGCTAAAATTTTAGTAAGAAAAATGAGAGTAAAATAACGGGATGATCTTCTCGTAGCTTTCGTAAGCGAGAGAATTTATTTTGGATATTAACGACACTGAATTCATGTATGCAATCTCAGATCAGTGATGACAACTGCAGAAACAAATCTCGAAAAAATACTTTCAGGTTGAGACCTTGTTTCTTGCCTAAAACATATCACTGGATGCATGCACAACCACAGTTGCTGTCAGCCGGGAGTGTACGTGCAAGCGTTTCACGTAATCCGGGCAACTGGACTAGAACACTAAGCGAGTTGGGTGAGATGCGCTGACAATTGGCCCGTCAAAGTGACGGGGCTGTGGCACGTTGTGTGAGTAGAAAAAAAGCACGTTAAAAACCGACCACTTAAAATTGTGGAATTTCTTTCGCGAAAGAAAACTAATTGGTCAAAAAATGGAAGAGCTCACAAGAAGTCGATATATATATGAAATATGTACACAAAAAAGAATAAATCAGCATCCATTCCGGACTTGGCAAAATGCAGCCAAAATTTGTACAACGTTCGTTTTGATTTTGTGAAAAATCAAATTCACCGAGTTTGGCCATTTATTCTGCTTAAATGAAAACTGCATTAAAAACTTTTTTTGTCCTACTTTTACGACACTTGGCTCTTGCATCCATCTGCGCTCCGACGAGAGACTTTCCGATCCGTGCATATCCGACAGTAGATATCAGCTGTTAATCGGGCTTCTTCTGAACATAGCCAAGTGGTCCGATGCAGGAATCCAAAAATTCAAGCCGCTAAAGATTTCACCTAATGTCTTAAGGTGGTGTCAAGCATCAGCATCTTTGATCAGCTGCCTGTTGTTGTCCCTGTGGCGGAAAAAGCTCCAGTTAACAATTACATTTATTGAAGATCGGTGCTAAAATCACTCCAAAACGCTTTTTATGTTCAAACATCAAACGATTTTACTGAAATATTTTCCGCAAAGCGGGATCCTCTATCTGCTAAAAGTTTAAAGGCATGAACAATTTTCCGGAAAATAAATGACCTTACTGTCCTCAAGTCAGGACTTTGTAACTAACTCACATTTCTCGGATGGGCCGTGCCATGATGTATCCCGGATGACCCTGGCCCCTGACCAGCAGCATTGCTTCTTCATAGGAGGGCGGTGGAGCCTCCTCGCCAAACCTTCCGCATCCGGGTCCGGGCATCCGCATCTGAATATCAATGTCGCACTCGTCGGCCAACATCGGACCCACGGCAGAGTCGTACGAAGGCGGCAGCGTAACGTTGCTCATGTTTCTACACAAAATAATTGAACAAATTTAGTAACCTTTTCATGAGAACGGTTTATTCAATAACCTTCCTACATCTGCCGTTGAAATGCTACACGGTAATAAACAATGTACGATATAAAGTAAATCTCTCATGTAGAACATAAAAAGCGCAAATCCGAAGACATTCGATAATGAGATTTTATGAAATCCGAATGTACGAACCACTGAAAATTGCTTTAAAAAATGTCCTGCATTTGATCGGGGACATTAACTTGAAAAAATTGCACTACATTATTTATTTAGGAAAGTCTGAGACCCTGTATAAAATATGAACTATGATCGCTGGGAATTTTATATAAAAGTTGCTCGCATAGGCCAACCTTTTATCGATCACCTTCTCCATTTATTGATTAAGAAACCAAAGTCGTGACTTGGACAAACATGATTTGAAATTGAAATCGTTGTCGATTGTTGCAGAAATGTTATTAATCCTGGACAACAATAGGCTCATAAAACAAATTCACAGAGGGCAATAAAGATATATCGGGTGACGAAAAACAAGAAATTAAAAAGAGACCAACTGAGAGCCGAATATTAAAAAGACGTTTCAGGAGTTGTAGTAATGCGCTTCATCCGTTTCCTGGTAAAATTAACTTTGCTCTACGTGCAATCCTTGAAAATTACTTTGTATTCATTTCCTTAAATAAATTCTTAGGACAAATCAAATCTTGGAGCATTTCAACAAGCCGTACACCAATGTGTCATATGATCGGAAGACGAGCCAAGTTCACTTAGCCGTTAAGTACAACTTAACGTCTAAGTGAAATTTGCAAACAGACTACTTGACAAATCAATTGCTAAATTTGATCCGCAATAAAGTGAAAAAGGGTCAGTGCTAAGTAGTGGTCCACTGAGTCTCTGAGCTCCATCCAAGAATTTGGATGATAAGTTTGACCACCACGGAGATTTTGTTTAGGATTCCCTCCACCAATCTCTTCAACAGGTCCATATCTAAGACTCTCTTTACGGACCGGAGGCCTTCGAAGGATTTTTTATTGGTTTTAGCAGTGTAGAGCTCGTACCAATGCATATTGGTTGTATTATACACGGTTTAGATCAAAAGGGCTCTCGGATAATCCAGGTTCCGCTGTACCTGGGGCGCAAACAGTTCCGATGCACATTCCGTGTTGAAGCAGGACCAGTGTTAGTAGTGGTATCTATCCAGGAATTCGAATGATAAGTTTGACCACCTCTGAGGTTTTGTTTCAGGATACTTTCCACCAATCTCTTCAAAAGGCCCTTATTTGAGACTCCCCCAATGGGCTAGAGATCGGATTTGGCACTGTATAACTCGTACCAGAACAGCGAACATGTTCGAGTAGAAGTTGTGATGACAGGCAAGGATGTTGTAAATAAACAATCGGAAAATCCCTTGTTTCGGGTTCTTCACACTTGTCCGTTAACTCGTGAAACCTTGAGATGTTTATTCGGGCGCTTCTCACACCTATACTTAAATTTGACCTGCACACACAACATTTCGTAAACATTGATGAAAATGTATTTGACAGCTGGCATAGTTATTCGCAGCATATATCAGAATAAAAGTTGACCTCATTTTTATTCAATGCTAACCTGATTAAACATAATTGTCAATTATGTAACAATGTCTGTTACCAATTATTACATAATGAATTTTAATTGTATTTCTCCATGCACAACTAATTGCTGGACAATGCAAGGGGAAAAAGCCTTGTTTTCAATAATTTTCCTCATAAAAAAATCAAAATATCCACTTTTTTTATGGAAAATGAACATCAAAATTGATGTTTCCCAGGTGGGCCAATGGAAAAACATGTTTGTTTCTAAAATAACAGAACGCAGACCCGTACAAGATAGAGATGGTCCAGCACAGAAGCAGCCAGATTTGTTCAGGGCAGTTACCAATATTTCACGAGTGTGACAGAAATGCTCCACTCTCAGAATTGGGACACGTCGACCTCCAGACGCGAAAAGTTATCAACGGGGTTCTTCAAATGTTTTAATATTTCTCGTAATTCAAATATATTAACGCCTAACGACCGCTACAGGACAAGACAATCACTCAAATTCTTCGACCGAGCTTCGTGCCCCAAGACAGATGCTCACTATTGGTCCTTATTTTTGCAAGCGATTAGCCGTTGGAATAGCCTTCCTGGCAAAAGTCCAGAATTAGTAAAAATTCAATTTAACAATGATGTTTAAGTCGCAACTGACTTAGGGGAGCATTCTTCTGAAATGATTGGGTACGACTTCAAGCTATACCATATGCCATTTATTTGCTGACTTTTTGGTACTGGTTGAATTGTTTGTTTGTTTGTTTATTTTTAACGTTGGCCTATTTCTGAAACTAAGTCTAAACACCAACGCCAGGGGATGAGCCTTCATCACCTATCTGGGAATTTTGCCCACGAGGGGGGACTTCCACCCCCTCTCGAGGGGTCTTTAAAGTGCAACAATCAGCACAGGACCTCGGTTTAAACTCTCATCCGAAAGAGCCGCCACTTAGGGAATTACATGTAATTTCTCCCATCCGTAAAAATTCCCACCGACCTCGACCGGGGAGCGAACCCCGCAACCTCGAGAGGCAAGCATGTAATCTACTCGACCACCAACATCGGCCTGAGTTGAATTGATAAACAAAAATAAAGTTTCAAGGAAGTTCCAAAAAAAAAAAAAAATTACCGGTATTCTCAGAAATACAATTCTTACAATTTCCTGTTATGAGTGATAAAAGTTTTCTTAATTCGAATTATCCGTGTTTTCGGTTATCAGAGGGAGGCTCGGTCCGCAGAGGTTCGTGATTCAGTAGCAAAATTTCACAGTTGATATTTGCGATGTTATATTTACCTGGCCACTGATAATGGTATGTGGGGTCCATGAAGTTCCTGAAATGAAAAAAATAAACACTCGTTAACTTTGGGTGAAAAACATAAGGATTAAGAACAGCTTAAAAGTGAGATTAATAACGACCCTGTTTAAAGACGTTGACGCGGAGCCAACAAGTGGCTCATCGAGAAATCTAAAAAGGGATTACAATAAATCGATATCGGATTATTTAGACTAGTTGAATAAGTTTTGTTTTCTTATTTCACCACATAGTGCAGTGGTTTTTAGTGCCCGGCACACTGAACCAAGTATAAAATTGTCGCGGCATACTGGTTCGCACCGTTCTGGGGATTTAGAAATACAGATTTGAAACAAGAAATGTTCAAGAATTTCAAATTGCAGGATGATGGGGATGAAAAACTTCAAAACATCTCTAAAAAACTAGCAGTCATGCGATTGTTGATTTCTTTTTCCAGACAGCTCTGGAATTTGGATTCTTGTACAACAATAAAAAGTGGTAACTTCTATACAATTGTCTTAATTATCTCCCCAAGCAATTTCATGCCTACTCATTAATATTTCTGCAACTATATGTCTGGTTTTCACCAAGACCCAAATATTTGGATGACCTCAGCAATCTCATATACAATTTCATGACTCCGCAGTTTCGTCTATTTCGCATGAACATACAGGCCATTTAAAAAGGACAAACATACCGTGTTCTCAAAGGAACCAGAACATGTAGTGGACCAAAGATCTATAATAAAAAAAGTACCTACAGTGTTCCAAAAAGCACACAAGAACATGTAGTGTCATCAGAGGACCAAAGGTCCATGATAAACAAGTACTGTGTCCCCAAAGGGACACCAGAACATGTAGTGACCCTAGAGGACCAAATGTCCATAATAAACAAGTAAACCTTGTAAAGAACACTAGGAACATGTAGCGTCCCCAGAGGACCAAAGATCCATGATAAACAAGTATAGTGTTCCCAAAGAAACACCAGAACATGTGGCATCTTCAGAGGACCAAATAGCCATAAAAAGCAAGTATAGTGTTCCCATAAGAACAACAGAACATGTGGCATCTTCAGAGGTCCAGAATAAACAAGTATAGCGTTCCCAAAGGGACACCAGAACATGCAGTGACCCTAGAGGACCAAAGATCCATGATAAACAAGTATAGCGTTCCCAAAGAAACACCAGAACATGTGGCATCTTCAGAGGAATATAACAAACAAATAATAGTGTTCCCAAAGGGACACCAGAGCATGTAGTGACCCTGGAGGATCAAATTAAGGTCCATAATAAACAAGTATAGTGTTCGCAAAAGAACACCAGAACATGTGGCATCTTCAAAGGACCACAACAAACTAGTACAGGGTTCCCAAAGGGACAACAGAACATGTGGCATCTTTAGAGGACCAAAGGCCCATAATAAACAGGTACAGTGTCCCCAAAGGAACACCAGAACATGTGGCATCTTCAGAGGGCCATAACAAACAAGTATAGTGTTCCCAAAGGGACACCAGAACATGTAGTGACCCTAGATGACCAAAGGTCCATAATAAACAGGTATAGTGTTCCCAAAGGAACACCCGAACATGTGGCATCTTCAGAGGGCCATAACAAACTAGTACAGGGTTCCCAAAGGGACAACAGAACATGTGACATCTTTAGAGGACCAAAGGTCCATAATAAACAAGTACAGTGTCCCTAAAGGAACACCAGAACATATGGCATCTTCAGAGGACCATAACAAACTAGTATAGTAATCCCAAAGGGACACCAGAATATGTAGTGACCCTAGAGGACCAAATGTCCAGAACAAACAAATATAGTGTTCCCAAAGGAACACCAGAACATATGACATCTCCAAAGGACCAGAACAAACAAGAATAGTGTTCCCAAAGGGTCAAAACGATATTCTGAGAAATACAAGAACATGTTGGCAATATTACGAGGTGGATAAATAGTTTAAAGGTCTTTTTGTTAATGGTCCCATACAAGGAGTTTATTTTGCAAATGAATGTTCGATGAAAAGTATCTGCTTTCCTTGAACCGAATATACAGTGTATGAAATTCATGTTTCAAGGGCAATAAAATAAACGAGTGAACACAAACAACAGGCTAATGACTAGAATAATTGACAAAACGCCCTTCAGCGAACATGAAATCGTCAATAGAAGCAGCGAAAATGAGAAAAAAAAAATTATGTTGAGAAAACCAGAAACGAGTGACCCAAATGCTTAACCTTCGACTGGAAAACGTTTTAAGAATGTCTAATAAGTCAGATGGAAAACGAAACCTGGATTTTCTCTACATTTCGAAGGATATCAAAAAAGATTGATTGCGATGATGGGATAAAAAAGGGGTAATGTACAAACAACCCGAATAATTTCGAGGATATTATCATGAAATTTGTCTCTGACAGCGATTGCATCAGACATGAAATTGAGCAAGTTATCTTCGGTCTCACTTTAGGAACTGACAAAATGGACTTCAACCTTCGAATATGTTTATAAAGTTTAGGTTTACAGAGATTAACAACTTGTTCTTATCTACCAGATACTTATTGCAAATAATCGACAGAGGATAATAAAATGACAAAAGTACAACGAAGTGGCGATCAAAAACTTACTGAACACAAAGTTTTGAGAAATAGTTGGGCTAAAGTTGGCATATTTATGGAGTGGTCATGTCATCAGATTTTGGGGGATAAGGTCAAGAATCTTAGGGAATTTAGGATCTTTATGCAGGGTACGGCAGCAGTGTTGAGAAAATTGTACTCGTAAGTAGGAGTACCGATTATGATTGCGGTGGAATCATACTCTATAGTTTACCGTATTTTACAGACTATAGGACGCACTTTTCTCTTCAAAAAACTGTCTTCAAAATTCAGGTGCGTCTTATACTACCTGTTTTTTTTTAAAAGATTTGTTTAAAAATTAAGGTGCGTCTTATAGTCCGTAAAATACGGTAAGTAGAGTACATGTAATCGGCAGTCGTATGAAATGAGTAACCAAACTTGGGGCACATATATGTACTCGTGTGTGGAAGTACCGATTACGAGTACCTGTGGAATCATACTCCGTAGTATGAATAGTATCGTAGCCATACTTGGGTAAATTCTACTCATTGATACGAGTACCTGTGGAATCATACTCCATAGTATGAATAGTATCGTAGCCATACTTGGGTAAATTCTACTCATGGATACGAGTACTGAATACGAGTACTTATAGAATCGTACTCCGTAGTATGAAAACTATGATCGTAGCCAGACTCGGGTAAATTCTACTCGTGGATATGAGTACCGATTACGAGTACCTGTGGAATAAGACTAATATAAATAGTAGCAGAGCCATACTCAGGTAAATTCTACTCATGGATACAAGTACCGATTACGAGTAACTGTAGAATCATACTCCGTAGTATGATCGTAGCCAGACTCGGGTAAATTCTACTCGTGGATACGAGTACCGATTACGAGTGTGGCTGTAAGTAGAAATTTAAAAATTAGGATACATTCGTATACGACCCTCATTTCGAGTTACTCATTTTCGTTACTCAAATTACTCAATTACTTCAAAGTACTTTATTCATACTCGATTACCACATCGGTACTCAGTTTCAGATTACCTTAATACTCGAGGATATTCGCAATCACCCATCGTGAGTACATTTTTGTAATCGAGTGCATTGTACTCGTACGTCTCGAGTACAATTACTTTTGTACATTTTGTATTCAAATTATATTCTTTGTACTCTGTATTCTTGTACTCGTTACTCAAATTCATCGAATGTACTCAATTACTGCCCAACACTGAATATGGATTATGGCCAACATACTCTGTAGCTTCAGGTGTAACGTTGGGCTAAAACTGTTTGGAAAGCCAGACTATTTCGATGTGGTTGAAGTGTTTTTTTGTCATTTTTCTGCATACTCTCATTAACTAAGGAGAGTAATTTTGAGATAGGACACGCTAAACTGTCGAGGATAAACCATTTTCCCTTATATTCAACGTTTTATTTCACATTATTATAGTTTTGGATTCATCGGAGAGGAAATCCGTTTCGTTTAACATTCTCCTCGGTCATTTTTATTTTTAATCTGCGAATTAAGGGAAAAATCGTGAGCTCAACTTAAAACATGGATGAATTTTAAAAGGAAATTGCAATGTCAACATTTCAAATTAGACAAAACAATCGTGTTTATGCGAGGGATGGACCTTGCCAGTAGAGCAACGAATGGAAATTAATAATCCATAAACAAGTTTTAAACTTTGAAAAGAACTTTGAAAAGAACTTTGAAAAGATCGAAGGGCGGTTATCGAAAGACGTCGAATTAAGTTACCTGCTACAATTAATCAATTCAATTCAACTCAGTGCCCAACAGTCAGCAAATAAATGGTGTATGGTAGGTGGGGGTCGTACCCAATCATTTCAGGAGAATGCTCCCCTAAGTCAGTAGCGACTTTAGACATCATTGTTAAATTGAATTTTTACTAAAATCTGGACTTTCGCCAGGAAGTTAACTCCATCCCCTAATCGCACGCAACCCTGGCGAAAAAACAATAGAGATTTCTATTGTTATTTGGAACGTTGTTTTCTATTGGTATCCATAGAAAATTTCTATTGGTTTTATTGGTTTCAATTGTTTTCTACTGTTCAGACAAATACAGCTAAACCATAGAAGTCAATACATGAACCATAGAAAACAATTAAAATCAATAAGGGGCTATTCAAAAATTATGTCACAAGTAGGGGGTGGGTGGGTTGTTTGTTTTTTGTGACAATTGTGACCAAGGGATGGGGGGAATTGTGACTAAGGGGTGAGGGGGAATGTTTAAAAAGAGGCAAAAAAGTGTGACATAATTTATGGATCACCCCTAAAGTGTCCAAACAACAATAGAAACCAATAGAAATCTCTATTGATTTCTATTGGTTTTTTTCCCCACCCTGGTAAAAAAAACAATAGAGATTTCTATTGTTATTGATTCGAATTGTTTGGGGTGTCTCGATGGATCATCAAAGGCCTCATATTGTCGTTTTTCACTTTGAAATGGTAGATTTTTTAAAAATTAATATACGAGTTTGAAAAATGTCCGTTATTTTGCACTCGCTGCCAGCATGAGATAGGCAAGTTGTGAGTGCAAAAATGCAAATAATAATTTAATTTACAAGAATCTACAATTTTAAAATGAAAAATGACGAGCGAAGCCCCTTGCTGATTTATTAAATTATTTTAAACAATTTTCATTTTTATTTAATCATTTTTTTTGTTTGACTGTGAGTGTCTTTGTAAAGTTACCCTTTGAAAGGGATAGGTTTGTAATCCCCCTTTAACGAGAGAAACTCATTTCTCCTTATTTAACTTCATCTACCATTTATCACACCATGAGGTCAGTAGGACGAGATCGCCCCTCAATTTAGATGAGAATTCTCCGCTTTCGTCCAATTCATCTAATATATTGGAATCATCTGCAAAACGTCAAGAGTTTTGTCAAGACTTAACATTTTCATACTATTCTTTACTTTATTTATTGGTTTTAAAAAAAATGGTTCTTGGTAAACAAAAACTAACTGGAAACGTTAAAATTGTAACGATTTTCCTTGACGTTTACTGGTTAGTACTAGAAAACTAACCTTACTTTAACCAGAAATAGGTTTTTTATTGACACTATGTGTAATTTCATCACAAACTAACCTTAACAAAAGTAGGCTGGTCTATCTTTAACTATTCATACTAGATTCTTAGATCCGAAGACGGATGTAAGAAGTATTATGGAAAGTTGAGCAATTATCAGAATATATAAAAATACTTATTTTTTATTTGGAAACTTGATTGAAAACAAACCTTGTTTTCAACTTAATGCTCGAGAAAACAAATTGAAAACTTTCCTCTGCTCCCAAGAGCCAGTAGTATACATAATAATTAAGACTGTCAGTCACGTTTCAACATTTATAAAGTAACTTTTTAAAAGTTACAGAAAAAAACTCGTTACTTTTTACGACATTATTATAATTTGTATTTATTTTTTTGTAGCTGTTGTTTGTGTTAACCATGTGGCAACTTATTTTCTGCATTATTGCATAAGTTGATCTGGTTAACGATGTAACATCTTAAAACTGACAAATAAGACCTCGATGATGACTGACTGGCCTGGACTGACATTGATTTCTCCATGCCATATAATTATCCTGAGATAAATATATATTTGCATAACTGGATTCGAAAATGAAACGGAAAAACAAACAAACAAAAACCCAAAGCATGTGTTTAGAAATTGAATAATTAATCATTTTAATGCTAACTTTTTGTTTTAAAATAAGTGGAAAATAAAACTATTAAATTTTCTTTCAGATATTTTTAAGCTTTATTTAGCCTAAATTAGCCCAATAAAAATCATATCTCATTCCCATTGTAAACCCTTGAACTGCAGATATATCTATATATCCCCCCGATTTAAGTAATCCGCAAATTCTGCCAATAAAAAACATAAATCGAGGCTTTTGTGGAAAATAAATCAACTGGTTGAAAGGTAGGTGACCTATTTTACCTATCATTAAAGGAAGCAAGGTCTCAGCTTCAGTCAGACAGTCTTGAGTCTGACTCAATTGGCATTATTGGCTACATTGCTTCAGGGAAGTTTTGGCCCCAGTTGAAAAAATATAGGAACATTAGACGACATTGTGTCCATACATGTCTAAAAGATGTCACTGACAAAAATGCTACACTTAAGTGCAAAAAAATCGACTCACCTGCATGAATCAAGTAAAAATGTGTTTTTCTCAGCAACCAAATGTCCG
>JAQGBW010004777.1:0-13144 GCA_034698625.1 Julus scanicus
GTACTTTTAACGCGTTTACATGGCTGACTCAATTGAAGCAAAGTACTTTTAAGTGCTCATGTAAACGCAGTAATATTTTTATATTTTTATATTTTAGGGGGCCAATATATCAGGGACACGTAATGCTCACTACCCGTCGGTCAAGCTGACACCATGACTAACTGACAAGCTTATCCCAGCCCCGGGCCTTTAAGGCATTTCATATACATCAATTTCCCCACATATATATATTCCTTTATATACCTGTTAATTCTTTCCAGTTTAAAGTGGTCGGTAATAATTTATTTGTAAAACAATGATTTTTAGGTACCTTCACCCCTTACACGTGACACTTAATGTGCTATGAGACTACAGGGTGCTGCATTGAATTGTATTCAAAGTAAATAGCTAAACAGTTTTGGGGGGCTAAAATGATATAAAAAATGGCATAAACAGCCAGTGTGACATCCTCATTGCATTCCAGCCATTTAAAACTGTTCATACACCACTTTGAAGCCACCTATTGTTTACATTGGTCGAGATTGTGTTTTGTAATTATTATCACGCGTTTCCCAATGCGAAAAGATGAGATCTGTTTATTTTTCGCGGCTTGAATGACCTTTTCCAACGTTGCCGACGCTGCTTATGCAAAATCGGGCATAGATATCGGCAATAACGATTAATTTTGAATTTGGCTGCATTTTTGCGCGTTCCCTCCTCCGCCGGTAACAGTCGACCGTTCCTCGGTTGGTGCTTTCCGTTTGCCATCGAGGCCAGTGAAGCTGCAATGTGAAATGGCAGCAGGCCGGAACCGTAGCAGCTCTTGTTATTTACCGATGCACCAGCTAACCCTGGCACCAGGATTGGCGTGACATTTTAAGCGAGCAAAATTTGGATATTCGTGCACCCCAAAAACCCTTTGAACCCCCGGGACAACCCGCGTGTGCGCGTGCCTTGCCCGTAGCAAACTTTCGAGGGTGTTAACTGTTCGCTAACAACGCCACTATAACCTCCGAACAACACACCTTTAACCCCCTGCCCCCCTCCTCCTCTTCCTCCTCCTCCACACTACCGACCATCGAAATTGTGCGACCCCCGTGACCCAAACGAAATTTCCTCCACTTTTTTGCGAGGTATATAAGCTCAAGTGTTCATCTTTTTTTGCAAAAATCTGGCCGAAATTCTGCCGGTGTGTACGCGGAGAAGTGAGTTCCGGGAATGCTGTGACGTCACCGCGAAAGGTCAAAGTTCGAGCGGAGAGAATTTCGACCGAATTTGGCGATCATTGCGCGTATTTTTTTTTTTCTCCAGAAGCAATTCTTAATTGCAGCGTTGTGCCAGTTTTTGGCACGGTTTTGAAAATTGTTTTAAAATAGCTGCGAAAATGCAAGGCGAAGTTGGAAGCATCAAGGAACTACATTTCATGCGGATGCAGAGAACAAGGAGGCACACCTTGGCGAATGTCCGGTAAGGTCCCTCATCTTTTGTTTCCGATGGTATGACCTCTGAACCCGGTCACTGTTGCCGCATGGCCCTGGACTTGTTACCAGACATGGCTGCAGCAGTACCATCAACAATGGCGTTATTTGCAGCCATGTGCTGAACGTTCTAACAACAGTTCCTTGTGTACTTAACATGCAGGCGTGTTGTGGTACATCATGACTTTGCATGATACAATGTGGTTGTTAATCGGGGATTTAAAAGATCACCGTTGGTGTAAACATTGCACCACTGCATGTCTGGTTCTGGTTTATCACTGTCGTAAATTGTCAGCTGTTAATCGTGGTTTCCCCTCATTTATTGATAATAAGGCAGGATCCTGAAATCAGAATTTCTAAAAATACGGAATTTGCAAACGTTTTGCAAAAAGCCACGAAAATTGGCTGGAAAGGATTTTCGAATCCTTACCTATAACTATATAAGCCACTTCCGATCATTAGCCGCTGTCATGAAGTGGCTATTGTGTGGGATTATCAGCCACGAAGGGACACTGCACCTCAAAAACCACGCAAAGTCGAGTTCTTGAATGGTTACTAGGGACCATTGTAATTGCAAGTGCGTCTATTTGCCATTAAGCATGTGCTTCCTGGCATCAAGACGCATGGTAATGGGTAACAGCAATACATATGTGAAGTCAACAATGTCATGGTATTCTTTGATATTTCATTGATGGCAAGACAAGATATTCCTTTCATGGTATACCCAAAACACCATTCCTTATATACATTATGGAGAGAAAATTTAAAATGCAGGAAGAGCCAATAAGTTTTTGATTCACCCGGCATTATTTGTCGAAACTCATCTGGTGGATTCGAATTGACCGTGAAACCAGTTTGAGTCTGGAAAGGTGCTTAAATTGATGTCGTATGCATTACGTAAAATGCAAGAAACGTGCTGAACCTGTTTTGTTCTTCAACGTGATTGTATCCGAAGTTCGAAACAATTGCTCAGACATTCTGACTAATTATCGATATGGGTCTGTAGGCTAGTGTAATCAATTATCGGACGACCCTAATTGGTTTTATGCTCGTCGTAATTGCCAAGTTAATAACCTTGTCTTTTTCACCAACGCCGTATATATTGCTTGGTCATATGTCGCACATCGAACCTTTAAACTTTCTCTGGCAACGTGTAAACACGCTACCATTAGTGATTTTTAAAATGACGTTGAGGTCGTTGAATTTCCGTCATCCTCATATATGTATAGTCATTTGAGTTTATGACAGCAGTTGTAATAAAGTTCAAATTAATGCGACCTACTTGGCAAAGGTGGACTTTCAATGAATGCTTGAACAGATGGACTCTGAACTTGAAAATTTGTCACCCTCACCCCAAAAAACGTGTCCTAAAGACTAGTGATTATTATAACTGCACTTGTGGTTTTATACATTAATATGAATTCGTTATCGGACTGTTTCCTGCCCATATCTGACAAGTTGGACTCCCTCAGCTTTCCAGCTTTTGACCTAGAATTGGTAACATGGGGAGTGTTAATTAAACAATTAGCGTAAATGCAGCACTATCACTTGTTTGTAATGTGTTTTCCATATAAAAAAACGCAGCATGTAAAATGTGGCAACATTGTCAAACAGCATGGTTGTTTCTTGAGTCTTTTATTGTTAATAATTAATGAGCGTTCAATAATTAATGTAGGTTAACCATTGCTGTTTATGTGTAACATTCATGTAGTTTAACCATTGACAGGTGTCATAGTGACAATGTAAAATTAAGCGAGTTTTCCAAAATGTACCGAATCGGAAAATGGATTTTTTATTCTTGATTTGAAAGGTTTACGACCTTAATTTATATATTGAGTTTAATTTTAATGGATATTGCTTAGTGAACTATTATTGTGTAGTGAACCGATTAAACGAAGAATTTGAATGTTTATAGTGGTAAAAGCTCATAGCCAGTTAAATTTATTGCTTATTAACCTCGGTTTCATTACATTTTTATTCCTTTTTTCATATATTTACACGCGCTCCAATAGCGTATTAAATATTTTTATTTCTACATTTTCGTTGCCAATATGTCAAGCTGCTGAATAGAATAAGAAAAAAAACAGAACATCGGTGGTTTTTTATATTAAATTCTCGATGCTGATTTAATGTAAGTGACATTGAACAAAGAAAAAACATGATTTATTATTGCTGTGGGTTTAACTTTTCGTGACACAAATTTGTCATTGTTCGTTGTGGTTTTAGAACGCGTAATAAGCCGTTCGCGTGACTGACTTGTATGTAACATACCGATTTAATAACGAGAAGGATTCCAGTATGAATGGTTGACCCTCGTACTCGTGTACTTTGTTGGACTCTTGAGGTTTTAAATACAATATTCAGAGATTGAGGGGGATTATCGATAAAGGAAAAAAACATTGCTTTGTAACATATCCTCGGATCTTGTTGCTATACAATGCTGGAAGTGGGCAGAATGCAACTGGTCTTAAATGGCATGTATAGCAAAGGAATCGTTTGTCTGTTGCATCATGTCTGCATACAAATTCGACAAAGACTTGTTAGTTTGATAAGGGTCTGTTAGTACTGGATTCAATTCTTAACCTTTTGTGTCAAGTCTGGATTTAAGGGATTGGTGAACAATGGTGGGAAACAATGGGTCTCTTTAAATTTGGCCACAAGCTGTAGTAGTCATGACATTCAAGAGTTGTCAATTTTTGTCTGAATTTCTATTAATCAGTCGTGCAGTTATAATACCATGCATGTTATCCTTATCTAATTCGACACAATTCAGTTGATTATTAACCATTAAAATGCGGTAGGATGTTTGTTGGAATGCTATCTGGTTTTGCCAAAATTTATGCTTACACTATTTGTTAAGAACAGAACAAGTATCTACATAAATTAATTAGGGCTGGAGCATATTTTTTCTTCCACAATAGCCATCCAGTACTGTTGCCATACCAGCCAGACTAGATCTTATATCAGCAAATCCGTTAAGTTTTTCTGCTGGAAACATTAGGACACACAGGGGAAATAAACGTTACAGATTCGCCCTGACAATTTCAAATCCCTTCCCACAAAGTACGCATTCACAGACCGATTGCTCAAACAAGTCAAAGCGACCTTGTTAATTCTTAAAATCCAACAAGTTCACTCTATCTACAAGTGTACTCTCCACGGTAATATCATTTTGTCACCACCAATAGGTATGGCCAAAGTGGCAAAAGGCGCTCAACGTCTGGACAAATAAACTGCCAAGTAAGTTATAATTCAATGTCAGTGAAGTAAGGCTAGTTTTATGAACTACATTAGACACTCGAAATAATTACGATATACTGACATGACTTTAGCTCTGTAAAACCAGCTCAGGAAATTACCAGTCAATCTTGAAAAACCTTGTTTTTCCATTCCCGATAAGTTTAGCTGAAGAGTGGTGTAGTCAAGATGTCTACAGGAAGCAAATGTTCCAATCATAAGTGTAATCGCCTCTGTCATCTGTACCGATTTGACATGGTTTCAGACAGGTTTCACTTTTAGCTAACATTACATAACGGGTGTTATGCAGAAAATAACACGTAATTGCTCTTTTCTGAATAAAAAAAACCTTTTATGGCTTTAAGCATGGGTGGTTCTGACTGTTGATTTTTTGCTGTTGATATTCAGCAAGTAGACATATGTAGATACGTATTCGTCGTATTGTGTCGCAATTTATGACAGTTTCCGAGGAGCATTTTGAAGTGATAAACAAAAATTCATCAAATTCGGTAACGTCTAATTTTTAAAATAGTATATATTTGTAATTCTTGCATTGCTGTTTTTGATAATGTGCAAATGATTACCTCCTTGTACATTTTAAAGGTTGGTTGACCAACTTGTCTTTAACTAAATCATTGACCTCCTCGTGAAACTTCATTGACGATGTTGCTGGTTTATTAAAATTTTGTACACTGGAAACAGGTGGCGTTTGGAGAAAAAATTCTCATTGATGTAAAAAAGATGCATTTGCAAATCCTTTATATCCTCACTACATATATATTTGAAGTGTGCAACTGCTGCACGTGTGATTTTTCCCTTTGAGATAAATTGTAATTGATACGAGTGAGAGACACGTGTTTTTATTCATTTTAAAGAAATGTTTTAAATTTGTAGACTGTCACCAGCTTGTTGCTCAAATAAAATTGTACTTCAACATTTCAAGTTATATCAACCAAGACAGTGTTGAACGGTAGCAACTTGTTGAAGCTGTGAAAATAAAACAAACGAAAGGGTGTAACGTATATATTTCAAAATAATGTTTGAACTGTTTACTGAAAGGATTGATGCTGATTGTTTCACGTTGAAATGATGGCGATTGTTTGCTCGACTGTTTCTGGAAACTGCTTTTTCATTTTATGCACTTACGCATCAATGTGGTCACTATAGTGATTATTTGTCCTGCCTTTGCTTTTTCTAGGCTTCATGATTTCCCCTCACAGTGGCGATGCTTTTGTAAACAAAAAAATAATTGTGTTCGCTTTGATGCTTCGGATACATGAAATACAACTAAGCGACTAAGTCACGTTGTCCTGGAAACAAATACAGAGCTTAAATTATGCAATGCACGTGAGTTTACACCAAAGCATTTGTGATGAGAAAACTTTGCTTTGTATATCTAAACATTCTGAGCAATCAACTGCATTTAAAATTGAAACACTTGGTCTGATGAATTTTGTCAATTTGTACTCGCAACATGGAAATTCTGTGATTGTAGGATATTAAATTGAATAATGAATTGACATTTAAGAAATTGCAAAAAATGATCAAACAAGGCATTACGTCTTGCAATTCTTGGAGACGATTTAGTATTGGGGCTGATATTTGATTTCTTCCTTTCTCCCACTATTCGCCAAATAAAAAAAGCTTAAAAGAATAATACCTAACAACGTTGTTGTATTGAGCTTATAGTATTATCAAAATTGGCAACGTCGATTGCCTTCAATAAAATAATAACAAATTGACTTTAGCTTTACAACCGATGACGAGTTTTTCAAACAATGCTGTCAAGAGTCAGTTGCTTTGTTCCATATCTTGTATCAACTGGAGCTACTGGACAATATAATTTCGCAGTGGACATGAAATATATATATATATATATATATATATATATATATCTATATATATACTGTATTTGATCAGAATCCAGGTTGAGGCATACTATATAGATAGCTTAAGTTGCTTTCATTGTCGTTGATCACCTTTCCTTCCTATACGGATACCATTTGCTTAACAAGGTTCCTATAGCAGTTTAAAAACGGATGCCTTGTTTCCTTGGTGACGGATAGAAACGCTAATTAATGAATTTAGGCGTTGCACGGAAGAGAAATATTATGACAACCGAATGATTGAATGGTTAATTGCGGCTACCATCTTGACTAATGTTTAATTTCCTCCCTACCATCACGCTATGCAAGACGTGGCAGTGATCAAATGTCCTCAGATATCAGGTAAAAATGGTTCCTTTTCGTCTCCCTTTCCATGTGCACATTGGCGGTCTTTATCCGATTATTTATGGCTGACTCGATATAAGGAAAATGTTCGTTACTAAATGCGTAATTATTTCCATCTCCGCCCCGTTGTGTTCTAGTTACAGTGTAAGGACCCAATTTGGGGAAACCTTTCCATATTTCCAATATCCGAAATTAATTCGTCCATCACGGCCATTGTTGTTGTGTAATCGTGTTTGATGATGGCACATGTGTCGATTTTTATGACGTTGTTCACCGAATAATGGGATCTTTTGCCAACAAAACATCCAGCGATGTTTAACTTAGGAATACCTCGTCATATTTTTGGTGGATCGATGATGCCGGGGAAGGCGAAAAGAGGGAGGTTGGCGAACCCACAAATAATAATTAAGCCTCGCTTGGAGGATGGCTTGCAGTATTGGGAAGATGGTTGGAAGACACGTTAGAATGGGAAGGGGGGATAGTTCTTTATTGTATAGCTTGAGAACATAAGCCTTTGCTTACCTAGGAATTCTCAAATATGCAGGTTAGAGGCGTATGCGTGATGCTGCACATGGTGACTCTCTATGCCTCTATGCTTATCATGTACACCCCAGTTTATTTGTTCATGCAGTCGTGTTCATTGGCGGCAGGTGAGAAGGGTAATCTGGTTAAAAAACGTATATATATATATATATATATATATATATATATATATATATATATATGGCTATAATCCCATCAAACAAGACGAATGCATGCTGTGACGCGGAAATTCAATAGGATTTTGGGAACCAATTATTAATATTTTGCTTTGGTTTGTATTTAATGCCAATTGATGGTTTTAGCGACAATAACTCTTTAAGAGGCCAGCTTTCAAATATAATAGCTTGTTTGATATTAAAATGAATGAATTTTTAATCACTTATTAGAAGCTGCTTTCAATTTAGTATACAATACAAATACGATCACTATTGTTTTGAATGTTGAATTCTTCACCTATATTATGCATAGAAATATTTGCATTAAAATTGATGTCTGGACCGCCTGGAATGTCAAAGAAATGGCATACTTACCTACCAGAGCGTTGTGATTGCGTGATTACTCACCTTATCCCATATAAATAAATGTTTGGTAGGGACTTTTAGGTTCATTCTGCAACGTTGTGACCAATACTTGACCTATTATATGATATTCATTCGAGGCTATGTCTGCAAGCCACCTATTTGTAGGCATCACTTGAGCGTAATATCTGCAAGAGAAAATGAAAGGGTTTCCTCTTAGGATCTCAAGAAATACTTGAAGGTACCCCTCGCAAGAGCAGGAAATTCGGGACATATATGTATGTATTTATACTGTTGATGTTTGAAAAGAGGAGCTTGGGATGGAAAATGAGCTTCTCGAATAGGATTCTTGCGTTGGTGTTAATGTCTCGTTGACTGCATCTCCTAACAACAACTTTGCCACATTTCCACAAAATAGACCTATTTTTAGCAATATCTCTGAACCTCCATTGCTTTTATGCAGTGTTTGGAGTCCGTTCACCGGATCTTTTTCGTGGCTTCTTGTCTGCGTGCCTAAAGAATGAAGGCGGTTTACATTCATGAAAGTCTTTTGAAATTGCATGTTGGGGTCTGAGCAATTTGACTTTAGTGGTACTTCGTCTAGACTAAGGTTCCATTTTTGTTTTATATTTATGTACGTCATGAGAGAGTCCGCAATAAAAAGAAATTCATGTACTTGATTAAGATAATTGCCATGAAAGCATCGTATAGAATAATAATTAACTAGTCATGTGAAGCTTAACAACGTTATCATAACAGAGTAATAGTTGTAGTTCGTTATTTTAGACTTTTAAATTAATGCATCACCCCGTATTGTACTCAAAATGTTGGTATTATCGGACTCTTTTCTTTGCATATTCTAGCAAAAGACCAGGGTTTGTATCAACACACAGGGGTTGCCATGGGAACATCCGTATATGGCAGTTTTACGTTGCCATAATGCATTTCCATCATGGTAATCTGCATATGATATTGATATTAAACCGATGTCTAAAGTGAACCACTAAGAACCACAGCTTTTATGAAAATCTGTAGTGTGTGTAATGTATGCTTAAGAAATACGAAAACTAGTTGCCAGGCTATTTATCCACATATACATCTGGACGCGTAGTTATTTTTAAAGTGTTATGTTTCCTGATGTTGACTTTTTGAAATTATACAGGATTCATGGTTCTGCACTCGGTGATTATTTTCTGTCATTTCAATAGATTAAATGTTACATGAATGTGTCATACCGCGTGTATCTGTAAATGTTCCATGCAAATTAACTCAGTGACTTTATAGAGCCTCTCATTGGAGTTCTTAATTGACTTGAGCATGAGCAGTAGACATAAACTGCTTCAGGACTATATATGATTAACGACTATAAAAATTAAATGCAAAGTTTTCCTCTGTTTATATTGCGAATAAGATCGACATTGAAAACAAAGCCTGAGATTCCCACGTTATTGTCTAGCAATTATTAATTCGCTACCATGCTCCGGTCCAACCTTGAAATTCTTCTTGGCCTATTTAGTTCCTGCCTTTGCGTGTTTTGAATTTGAGTTCAATGCGTATGCCTTCAAGAATTTTGACTTTCAATTTCCATCAATTTTGAACATGCACTAGCATTCATATTGGCAACGGGAATTTTGGGTGGCGTGGGTGGGGATAATACCATAAAGGTGGGCTCGTTCAATTTTATGGCATACGCGTGCAACAATATGCAAAAGAGTGTGGTGTTTTAATGCCATTTTGCTCAAGGAAAGTACGTGACGGAATTACATGACGTCTACGAACTTTACAGTGGACGCTGTTGGTTTCACTGCAGGAAATGCAATTGCGTAGTGCGATTCGTCTTACTAAATTTAGAATCAAATTTTCCTCAAGGCATACACCCATTGACGTCATTTTCAATGTGTACTTTGCATGTTGGTAACAGACATACAAATGTTTCTCTCCGGTGGTATTTATAATACGGAATATTTAAGCTGATTTGACGTGTTCATAGTCTAGCTATTGATCTGCATATTAAAAAGCAATGCTGCTATACTTCACATTACCTATACTTGACTTTCACTTGACCAGAGGCAGAGGGTCAAACTTGCCTGATATGACAACCCTCGTGACATTGATTGTTGGCATTGATTTACTTAAAGACGACTTTTTTTGTAAATTGTCAAGGATTTATAGAATTGGTTCTTGCATACTGCTTGTTCAACAACAAAAAATGTTATGTGTTTGCAGGCTATAAACTTTTTTATCCCTTTACATCCTCTGAACGTTTTTTTTCGTAAACTCTAAATCTTGCATCATTTACTGTTTTTATAGGTGTTTCGATGGATTCTGTTTTTACACAAGAATTTCATAGACCACCATCTTAGCAGCTATCTACAGGCTACAAGAAATGCCTGTAGATTTCTTGTAATCTGTGTACTATCTTGATTTTATCAGTGGTTTCTTGTCAAACCAAGTTTAACTCAAAAGTTTGAAACGTTTTGATCAATGTTTTCCGGTATATCTATCTCTACCCAAAATTCTTTTCAGATAAACGTGCTCTACTTATTCTTAGCCATCCATCATGGGGTGTGACGTCAATAATCGACATAGTCTTTACGATTTTTTTTCTCATTAATTCCAAGCAAGCTTTCAGACTCGGTTGGTTTTGAGGAAACTTTGTTGGCGTCAAAATTGCAAAGGACAGAGAGTGAATTACGTGTGGGAGCTTTGATTGGTTTAGGTCGGTCTACCATCAAAGTAACACCAACATAACGCTTCGAAATGCACATCTTGTACTAAAAGTAGAAAGTATCTTATCAGCAGAAAGTGTTCCGCGTTTTTTTGGATATATTTTTCATTGTCGTTCATATACTAGGTCATATTTTGATTATGATGAATGAGTTATATTTTTTGTAGCGTTTTAAGCAGATGTTAGCCGAGGGACAACCGTTAAAGCCTTACCTGCATGTTGTATTGTCATTGGATCTGTAAACATTTCTGTAATATGCATTTATGTCGCAATTACTTCTTTCATATCGGAGGTTATTAATTTTGACATTAGCTAATGTATTCTGGTTTTTTCCCGGACAATAATGTTTTATAATTGGCATTTTTTGGCTGGTTTCCATGAATTTGAGCGTTTTTCCATTCGTCAATTATATCGGCATGCACTGTTGGTAGCTGTACTTATGTAGTAGGTGCTAGACATGTCTATTATATAAAATGTAACGGGCATAATAAATAGTGAATTACTTCTTGGACATGCTATGCATCACATATACTCAATGACATTCGCATTATGTAACTGGACATAAAAATCTATTCCTTGTTTATGCTGTTTGTCAACGCTGTGGATATCGATTATCATTTTGCCTAATATATTTTGTATTTGGCTCGTCAGCAGAGGGTTAGTTTTGCCAGTTTTAGTTAAGTACTGGACATTCGAAACTTTTGTTTTGGTTACCGTTAGTAACCGAAAATCTGTAATTTTCTGAGCGCTTATCCACTTCAACATTCTGCGTTTATTAGCGTTAAGGTCAATAATACACAAGTTTATGTTGACGATACAGTAGAATCTGTCTAAAAGCATAGTTTTGGGACCGGGGAAAAATATGCTTTTAGGCAGGTTCATTTATACACTTGGCCCCAAGTCTGAAAGGCACATTTCTGCTTTTATATAGAGGTTATTCATTTACACAGCATGCATATAGGTTCTACTGTTTACTATAAGTTGACCAAATGTTTGGCCAAAATTGATTAATCTAAACGCCTTTAAGAAATGCAATGATTAAGTATTGCTGGAAATAATTTGTAAAATATTTATTGTCATTTGTAACATTTTGGTAATTCTTTCAAATTTACCATTATAACTGATATAAACAATTATTGTTAGCTTTTTTAGCATTCAAATATATAGTTAATTAGTGCCTCTACCTACCCTGCAATATTTTCTCCTGTACACAATTTTTTTAGAGACATTTTACTTGACAGATCAATATAAAATTAGCACAAAGACCTAAAAGTAGTTTAAAAACTGACCTGGTTAGTATGATAAAATCTCATGTATCCGATATAATAAATATCTGACATATGTCTATCAATGCCAAATTAATAGTCCTGACTACTAGATAAGTGGTTTGACTAAAATAACTAAAGATTTTTATCTGTAAATGAAAATCATATTGGGGGAAAACCCACGCTTACTAAATTGCCCCACAATTTCATAGCGAACAAATTCGCATTGATTTTTCTTTTATACTCAATTAAGGAAGCCTACTGCATTTCTTTATGTTGCTTGCAGATTTGGCTTCTGAAAATCAGAATATATGTTGTCACTAATGCTTCAAAATGAACCCATGAAGAGAAGCTCAAGGACTGATGGAAAAGAATGGCATTGGCATTGAAAGCCAATCGACGACTCTTGTTTTTCTTCTTTTTTGCGTATAAGAAATTTAACCCGAGCAAGGTTTAGACAAGTAAAAACGATTTATGGCTAAAATATTCCAGAAAGCCTTAATCTGCATGCTTGTCTTGCTACCTGTTATAAAAAGATTCGCTAGGTGGAAAACACGTCTTATACATATGTGGTGCACTTTTCATGGCGGATAACAGGAAATGAGTAAATTACCATGCCAGATGCATGATGCATATTGACACAAAAAGTATCGAAATATAAGCCGCATGAAATGTTTTCGAAAAGACTTATAGTGAATTTAAATGGCAGTATCATGAAGATTCGATAGGTGAACGTGATCGGATTAGGGTTTCTTGCACGCAAATTTGTGAATATGCGTAACGCTGTGTTTTTTAACCGAAGTGCTGCCAAGGGTTAAGAGGCGTGCTTTGGGAGTTTGGAAAAGGGTCAAAAAGTCAGAATTCCACAAAAAAAAGGGGGGGGGGGAAATCACAAATCCATAGTGTTGTCACAAACCTCTTGTAAGGAAATGTAGGACATAATTCCTGCAAAAAAATAGTATCTTTTGTTTGAATACAAGACAGCAAACTTGTAGCTCCACCAAGCCTTCTTTCAGTGACAGGATCTTCGTGTAATCCACATTAAATTCAATGGACCAAACTGATTCCACTGCTTTTTTTTCATCTATTCCCACGTAGCACATCGACGTCTGAAAGACGTCGAGCCGTCGGAAGACGTCTACACCAGTGAAAAGGACGTCAGTTT
>JAQGBW010004778.1:0-13141 GCA_034698625.1 Julus scanicus
TCCTTGTAGCGCTATTTTTGTGTATGTTCGGGAATTTTCATTTTTCCCCAATCGCCACAATAAAATAATAATAATAAAATAATAATAATAATAATTGAATTTTTATTTTTTTTATTTTGTACTTTAGATGTAAATGATGTACAAATTTTATTTATTTCTTATAAAAATTAAAAGATACTAAAGGGGAAACGCTAAACTCGTTTAGCATGGAAATAGCCTTTGTGCAAAAAACATTTTTAAACTGGGCTGAAGGGCAACTTCTTAAATATATTTAAAACTACTATTAGAGAAATTGAATGCCGTTGTAGGTTTGCTATACCAAGAAAGGCTGAATTTGAAATTGTGAAAATAAGACACTCACTCCTCTTGTTACAAAAAAGGAACATTTATTTGTCATTGGCTCCAAATTCTTCCGTTACATAAATATATATCATACAAAATAAACAAGTTTCAACATGTAAAACCGCTGGTATTAAATAATATACAACAAGCAAGTTCGTCAGTTTGTATGTTAATCTTTTTCAAGAACATCTCTTAATATGTTGTTGGTCGAGGTTGACCATCCTGAAACTGGTGTGGGTGTAAATGTTGGCAAAGCTGTACTCATTGGTTTCATCAGTAGATGAGATGATCCCATAAGTTGATTTGAAGATGTGGAAGGCTCAGACTGAGGAATTAATGTATAAGTAAAAGGATTTGGTGAATGGGTAGTAAATGCAGAGCTGCTACTCTGCAGCTGTGTCTGGATTTTCTTATGGGAAGAATCCCTCTGTGACAACAATGATTCGGCTGGAAATTGCACTTGTGGCCTAGGCTGGGACTCGTCCTCCAAAAATCGTACAAAAGCTTGTGAAAGCGACTGAAATTCATATGGAATTCACAAGTTAGGAAATTAATCTATGAGTTTGCTATACAATAGTATTTGACAATATCTATAAAAAAGTTAAAATACCTGTTGTGTAGGTTGCTTTGAAAGTGGCCTGTACACAGGAGATGCTGGTGGTGATTTTCGTATTAACCAACTGGAAATCCAGCCAACCCTTATTTCATCAATACCAGCCTAAATGTTACAGTTAAACACATTTTTAAAACATCATCCTACATAAAGATACTAAAAATATTGTTGAGAAAGTGAACTTTTAGATACAAAATTCCAAGTGACTCTTAAGTTATTTATTTTTCTCATAATTCTTCAGTTAAAATTAAATCAAGATGCAACGCTGATAAGTATGGTTTTTTTGTGGTACATTTTCAAATGAAATTATCTTTTTTGCTTGTAACGAAAAGTCAAGAAATAGAGCAATTTTCCTGAAATTTATTCCCTATAGCTCACCTTTTCTCTTTCTTCCTTGTTGAAATCGAGCATGGTGGCAATCACTCTCAAAACATCTTTCTGTTGTCCACTCGGAACTGTCAGGAATCCGACCATTAAGTTTTTAATGATAGTCCTGGAATTGAAAAATTTAAGCTGATATAATAATCTCATTACCCAAAAAAATACATTCTATTTTAGTAAAACTTGCCTGTCTACGGAAACTTCTGTGTTATTCGTGAAACGCTCGATTTCATGTTTTGCTTTTTGGAGTGACATTTCTTTAAATTCCACTAAAGGAAAATTCCATAAAATGAAATTGTCATTATTTGGTTCATTTTATAAATATACGGAAATATTAACATATCACTTTTTAATATAAAAATAAAAGTTAATAAAAGAAACCGGGCACCACAATGCGTTTTTTTGCTTCTGCCAATAAAATGCAATATTTGTGAGTGGAGTACACCAATCATTCTCGCATTCCCAGACGATAAGGTACGACCTATGGAAGAATATCACAGAGGTACTGGTACTGTTTTAAACACCAGTACCTGATGTAATACTCAGCCATAAAACGTCATGCAATTGGTACAATTTTAGGGGGAGGAAGCATATATTGCAATAGGCCATTTTAAAATGGCGCAACTGCTGACATACGAGTTAAATATTTGCATGCCTACAATAAAATATGGATTAAATAATATTAAAACGATATTAATACACCACCATATTCAAAAAACCAAAAGACGTTCAAGCATGCAGCGCATATGCATTTGCACTTAAAAAATATGCAGGCCTCTGCATAAATAAAAAAAAGTATTAATTATTCATATCATGCATTAATCTTCCAATGAAAATTTGAGCGAAACTGATTGTGTGGCCAGTGTACATTCCACAAAATTGTAAGTAACTTGGGAGAAACTTAGGTTTGCATAACTGCAAAAATTCAAAAGAATCAATAATTTGTATCGAGTTTATAATAAATTGTTGACCAAATAAGACACTATAAATTTCATTCAATTTTTTAAAAAAATCAAACCAAAAACGTCTAATTAAATGTTTGAATGAATTATGGATATGGGCATGTGCACTGGCTTGTTACCAACTAATTACTGCAGAAATGAAAATTCCATTCCTGTTCCAGACAGATGTGGCGACTGACTAGAACTCATTGTGCTAGAATGAAAACTGCTACTGTTGTCACATAATCAATCAATAGATAAATCAAAGAAAAATTGAGATGCAGGATTCTATTAGCAAGAACGTGCAGGTTATATATATATATATCATTTAAGTGTTAAAAGTGCATATATTGTTGATGCACAAGCTCTGATTGCTAATCTTTCCATGACTAGACTATGCCGACATTGAGATAGAAACTTGTTCATTCCAAAAGCCAGTTTGTTACGAGATTGAGTAAGACAGTAGAAACTACGAAGGTGTTAGTTGACATTTTCATGCCCTTAGTCCAACCTCACTTGGCATTCTGGGACATTATCAATTGGACTCAGACTTACCAAATGAGATTACACAAAGAAACAGGTGTCGAAGTAATAGAATTTCGTGGATGATTCCCGGAAATAAGAGCACCATTCAATGTTATTTGAGGAAATATTTAACTTTGACATGGTGACATGACTTCCACACAGCACAGTATTTTCACAAATCCCAATTTCAAAACGAGATTTGTTCGTGTGCTTGTGATATTTAGTTTTGAGATAACATAAGTGATGACTGTTGTACACCTGATATCATTGTTACTTATTAGTAGAATGTTTTCTAAGCTTAGTGTTAATATGTAATGTAACGAAACATGTAAATAGTGCAAGAAGTTAAAAATTTCATTTGCATGCAGCTGTTAACTAGTTGAAGCGAGATGAAACATGAAACGAACCCAGAGAGAAATAGATTTTTCAGTTGTTATTGTCCGGAGGAGAAAGAGAGATTGGTTAAGTTTTAGAGACAACATTAGCGATCGTGTTAATGCGATCTTACAACGAAATACGAAATTTATAGCAAATTTGATGTCTGGATAAAAGCGGTCCATGTTTGTTCCTCTCGATTCGTTATGATCAAGTAATGCACTGATGGAATATCAGACTGTATTCTGGGACGTTTCCTGCTTAATGACCCCAGAATTACCAGCTGATATTATGTCAGCGCACACACTATACACTTTAAACTAGTCCGATATTTTTCAAACTAGATGCAGATGCATGGTTGAATCAGTTCGATGTTATGTTTTGAATACCGGGTACCCACGGCAAAAAAAGTACATCACAGCTGCAAGCTCTCACAGCGCACCGAAAGCAAAGTCAAGTGGATTTTATTACACTAGCTCTAACCTTTCTGAACTTACCTTCTTCTCGAAGTGTTTTTATGAATTCTTCTTTTCGGTCAATCTGCTCGCTCAGCCGCGACGCCGCTGCGAGGGCTTCGGAAGCTTCGTTAAGTTGCGCCTGCGAAAAAAAATCGTTAATTACAGAAAACGAAAAACATCGACTTAGCGTCATTTGGCCACTGTGGTTACCTTTAGTGTGCTAACTTCTCGTGCAAAGGTTTCTGCTCGCTGCTTTTCCGTGGCGAGTTTTGCTTTGTACTGAGCCTGAGCTGAAGCAGCATCTCTTGACCGTTCTACAATAATTTTCAATCGTTATTCAAGAAGTCCTAATAACTGATGCAAGATCGTGGAGAAGCTAGGATCAGACGCACCTTGCTGCAGTTGCTCCAAGACAACTTGCAATGTGTGCAGTGCTGCTGCTTTTTGGGCAACGTGGTCTTCGGATATCGAAAGTTTCACCAATATTTCGTCTCGCTGTTCCACGACGGATTTTAGTTGCTCTTGAAGACTTTCTACCTGCATCGATGCATTGTGACTAAAAAAATTAAAATAGGATATGCATGTTGCCATAGATTTTAACTAGGGAAAGTGCAAAGCATTGTTAGCTAAAATTGGCAGAAATCTAACCTCACAGCAGTGTGTGACGATGTTGCATATTGGATTCTGTCCTCTGCCTGCGCCAGTCTGTTGCGCAGTTCTTTTTCCCTTTCCTCTGCCCGCAGTGCTTCATGAGTGTAACTGTCTTCCACCTGAAGAAGGTGGGTACGCAGCCTGTCCAGTTCCTTGAGGAGGCGTTCTTCCCGCTCGTGCGTGCCTCGAATCTGTTCTCTCAACTTCTCGCTCTCCCGTTGCTGGTGGGCCAGTGCAAGTAGGGCTTGATCCCTCTCTGCCTGGAACCCCTGTGCCTTGTGGCGCATTTCTTCACTTTCTTTCAACAACCGCTTCAGATTGTGCTCTTCCGCTTCCTTTCCTTCGTTAGAATTGCGCTGTTCGACCAACTGACTCAGTGTATCTACTTTTTCTCGGAGGGCCTTCAGTTCAAATTCCCGTTCTTGCAGGGTGACACTAAGTGCGGAGTTGGTTTCTTTTAGAACGATGATTTCAGAGCGGGAATCCTCCATGCGCGATCGTATGACAGAGTTCTGCATTCTTGCCTCCGCAATCTCTCTTACGCCATCTTCAACTTGGGTGTTCATGCGCTCCAAGTGTTGTCTCAAGCTGTTCAGCTCTTCTTCTTTCCTATGGCACAATTCCTTGCTTGTCTGAATCTGACGCATCTTTTCATGCATTAAATGGTCTTTTTCACATAATAATTTATCTTTGTCTTGAATTGCACTCCTCAAATTCTCCACTTCAGCCAACTTTGTGCTCCATTCGTTGCGGTCAATACGTACTGTGGGTCGCTCGGATTTATTTGTTGCTGCCACGGCTCCTGTGAATGTAAAAAGAAGTGAATTTGTTAGCCTTTTGCGAATACTCTTTTTATTGGGTGTGTGGAATTTGACGTTTTTTCCTCGTGTGTAGCTTACAGAAATTTTATTTTGGCACTACTTTCTTGATGTACTTCTTTGCCAAGAGAAATCGAGTTTATAAGCTAAGAAGACACCTGTGAGATTTCCAAACTGGCTTTTGGACTTGTGTTTACCTTCTTGGCTTTCATCCAGTGGGCCTTCATCCTCCATGAGTAAACGGTCATATTTCACTTTAAGATTATCTTGTTGTTGTTCCAGGCTAGCCAAGCGTTGCTTCAGCAATATTGTTTCATCTTGACCTTCCAAAAACGCTTTCTGTTTCTCGTCAAATTGTCTAACAACGGTAGAGTGTTCCTCGTGCAATGTTTCATATCTTTTGCCCTCTTGTTCCAGCATACCCAAGAGCCGCTGAATTTCCGCATGGTAGCTCACACTTTCCTGGTGTTTTTGGTTTAGTGATGTAATGATCTGTTCACGCTCAGCCTGCTGGCGCTTCACCTGTTTGCTCAATTCCTCTCGTTCCATCAACAAAGTCTGGATTGTATATGATGTCTTTAGCTCTTGAGCAACTGTCTGGGAAGGAGAATTAGTTGCATTGTTTGTGACTCCACTGCCTGAAATTTTCAAAAACAGAATAAGTAACCCAGAAATGATTAAGTGTTCGATGATTTCGATAAATGCATGACTACATATGGAAATGTCATGCCCCAATATAAGATTAAATTTAAAAATGTGGTCCTACCATGTTTATCATTTTCTTGTAGTAGTGTCACGAGTGTGCTGTTCTTCTGTTGCAACGCTTCAATCTCTACCTCTCGATCACGGACTAGATGAGCCAGCTTCTGCATCGCCTCTTTGGTCAATTCGTCAGTTTCGGATTTCTGGGAGGACTTTTGCCTAGACATTTCCCCGCAGTCTTTCTGCATCTTCGCCAAAGCAGCTCTCTCTGCTGATACTACACTGACCAGGCGGTGCACTTCAAGTTTTAGATTGCTATTTTCTCGTGCTTTATCATTGAGTACAGCCATCATGCGATCACGCTCGTTTTCCAAGTTCTTTACTTGAGTCTCATGTTTCTGGGTCATTTCTAACTGCTGGCGTTTGAAAGCCTCTTGATCAGGATCTAGATTTTCCTTGTAAACTTTGAGGATGTCGTCCATGCCGCTGATGTATCTATCCTTCTCGGTTAAGCGGTTTTCAAGCGTGTTTATCATTTGTTGCAACTCTGATACTTGTTCCCTGAGCATTACAATGTCGGCATTTAGTTGAATATGATCTGCAGAATGGCGACTGGGGACGTTTGTTGTAGGCAAACCATCGACAGCAGTTTGGACACCTGTATCTACAGACTGCATGGCAGAAGTCTGGCATTCCATGTCTACAATTTCGATATTAGTTTTTTTCGAATTCTGGGATTCCAAAATCAGTTTCAAGTCTCGTATTTTCTCCCCGCTTAATTTTAACTCCATTTCTTTGACGTTTAATTCTCTGCAACGCTCTTTCAGTTCACTTTCCGTGGCGTGGAATTTGAGTACCATGTCATCCATTTCGTTTCTCATTTCTTTGATATGCTTTTGAAACTGCTCATCTTTGTCTCTTTGGATAGTTTCGTTCTCATCCCATTTATGTTTCCATGCAACGTTGTTTTTCATCAGTTCCTGAATTGTGCTTTCTTGTCCCTTATAATGGCCACTCAAACGTTCGATTTCTGCATTTAGACTATGACACTTATTGTCAGAATTTGATTTTTGGTCGAACAACTCTTGGAATGAGTATTTCAAGCTGGAAATTCTGTCTGGGTTGCTGGTTATAGTTTTGTCTTGAAATGCTGCAAACACTTCGTGTTGACTTAGGAAATCCCAAAGAGACTGAAATTCCTTCAATATCTCTCGAGCCTGATTCAATTCCTTATCAACGCCCTCTGGTACTGCTTGAGTCTCCAACGATTTTTGGAATTCTGTTAATCTTTTATGTTCAACGTCTCCTGCTTTCAGTTTGGCATGTAAAGTCTCATTCTCAGTCAACACCTGCTTATACTTGTTTTGCACCAAATCTCTTGACGATAATATTTGCTCGATCGCTTGCTGGTGTTGCACGTCCAGCTCCTCAAGACTGCTCTCAAAGGTGTCTCTCTCGGATACGAGCTTTGCCACCTCATCTTCTAGCATGTGCAATCTGCGCTGAACCGTCTCAAGCTCTTTGTTGTCGTCTGTCTTGTTTCTTTTAATTTTGGCTTCCCCCCCAATCGCCGCTGCTTGCTTTATTTTTTCTAATTCTTCACTTAAAGTGGCCTTTTCCACTTCTAACTCTTCACAGGTTGTTGACAGACTAGTCACAGCATCTCTCAAGTGACGAATTTCCAGTTCTAAGTCACTCTGGCTAGGAAAAGATGTTTCTGCCTGACAATCTTGGCTGATGATGCCATCCAAGGATCTTTCCAATGCAAACTTGCTGTCCAAATTTGTACTGTTTGAATCTTCTATTCCAATTTGCAAACCAGATGGTACCACTGATGATTCAGCCTGTGATATCTATATAAATTCAATAAGCATGCTTTAAACTTTCGATCACTAATTATCATAAATCCATTAGTGGTATTAATTTACAAGTACCGTATTTTACGGACTATAAGACGCTACAGACTATAAGACGCACCTTATTTTTTAAGCAATTTTTTTTAAAGAAACAAGTAGCATAAGACGCACCTGAATTTTGGAGGCAATTTTTTGAAGAAAAAAAGTGCGTCTTATAGTCCGTAAAATACAGTATATTATATAGTTAAAAAACAATGAGCAGGAATTATAGAACCAAAATTAAAAATCTAATTCATCTCACAAACCTAACATACAATATTAAATATCATGAAATTATTAAATTCTTTGATTTCTAATTTGCAAAGTATAAATAAGCATTGATTTGCAATGTTGTAGCTTGCGGAAGCAGTGACAAACTCATCCTCATACTTTTTCCGAGAAAATTCAGGCATAAAAATTAATTAAGTACATGCACATGCTAGTAACTCGATTATAATTCTTTTTCTTCTACTTAATTCTCAGTTGAATCTGAAAATCCTTTTGAACGTTGAGGACATAGTTTTAACAAAGGTTGGCCTTTTTAATTGTACCTGCCGTATCCTAGCAACCGACAAATGAGCTTAGTGCAAAGGTCGTCCTAAGCTGGGAGTTGAACTTGGTCACCTTTATTGCACAGGAAATACGGTTTAAAAAGGGGCGCACCTGGTTCGTCCCAGCTTATACAAATTCTTTATAATGCGTAATACTTTGAGCTATTCTTTTTACTGAAATTCCATCTAGAGGTGAGTGGACTGGAGAAGCCAGAGTTTCAAATTTATCGACCTCACGTTTTTTTTTTTTTTTTTTTTTTTCACGGCTGTTTGTAATATGCATATCGTTTGAAATTACTGTACATCAACTCGGTGTAGTTAATCTTATGTTGTGAATACACTTTTGGCATAAAAGCATCACCATCTTGAATTATGTGGGAGGTTATACTCCCAAGAGGCACTACAATGATCAGAATTTCCAGCAAATGGATCACCATGCAGAAGACATTACATTTATCTGAATCTTTCATTAGGGCAAGCTTCTTCCACAATGTTTAAAATTTAAAGTACTTACTTGTTGCTTTTCCTGTTGCAATTGTTGCACTTGTCTCATTAGATCTTGAATAATGTTTTCTTTTTCTCTTTCCATTTCTTCCAGAGATGAAAGCGTGGCAGACAAACGTTTGCACTCTGTTTTTGCTTGAAAAGACTCCTTTTGTGCTTCATGTAATTGTGCGAGGTAGACATCCACTTGTCGACTGTCGTGTTCCAAGACATCCCCATCTATGCAACAAGTTTGGAAAAAGAAGAGGTAAATTTGCTATGCAGTTTTTTCAATTTATTTTAGAGTGCTTGTTAAATATGAATATTTGGGAAGAGACAGTGTTTGAATTGCTGACTTTTTATTAAGGCACAAGGAATAGTTTATCATATAACAATTTTGTAACGCTTGATAATGACATGTTAACATTCTTGAAGATAATTGGGTAAAACAAGTTGGCATATTATCATTGACACGTCTGAAAATGCATGTCTAATAGCCATTTAGAAATCCATGGGCTTTAACGAAACCAAGTAGAAAACTCCCGTTGTGTTCCTATTTGCGAATCTTTTCGACACCAGCCTCAGCTTAAATTACGTTACTTTATGCTGATGACCTATTAATCTGTTGAGTGGGTGGGACGTTTTTGCTAAACAATGCTCTTTGAGCACCTCCAACTTTTGATTGATGCTGTTTTTCCCTCCTGGTGCCATATTTGGCATCAGGATGCAACTACTGGAAGGTTTTCCTGCATTGAGCTGTGTTGCAGGGACATAATACTATAGTGAGTAATATAAACTTGTGTGACATGAGTAATCCATTCAGCTGTAAGTAAATTGGAGGTTCTGCAAATTCCCAGAAAAATCCGAGTAAAGTTACTTCTCATTTATAAGAATTTAGCTTTTTTGCACTTGCATCACGTGTACGGGTATCATCTAACTTGAAAAGTGTACCTAAGCATACAAATATATCTTCACATATACACTTTTTCTCACACAATTTTTCTTTGACATCTTAAGGATAATTATCAAACGACTAGCTATTAAACCTTATACAATGGACTCGTTTTCCCCCACAATTACTATATTAACTAATAAAGCACCATACCTATTGATACATGTAGTTAAAATAAGTATTGTCCCAAGGCATTTTATAATTCCTTGCATTGGAAGATAATGCGAAAATTGTCAGAAGTGCTGACCTGACAATGATTAAAAATCAGTCACATGATACTTGATTTTCAATTAAAATACAGATTATTCTTCAATTTGTTTTCCAATGTGCCCATTGTGAATTAGACAACATTTTAACTTTTTTGTCACAATGTGATTTTTAGCCCGAATGTTTGAAATTATTGCTGAAGTGTTTTCTCCATACATGATTTAGATTTTCAAGCATTGATAAACATTTCCAATCATGACTTACCACTTTCTTCTGGGGTAGTGAGACTTTCCTTTCTCAACGTGATCAATTCTTCCACATTTATTGTTTTGATCTGGGCCAACTGCTGTTCTTGCAGTTGTTGCAATGACGTTGTGTCATGTTGATGTTGTCCAATGTCTTTCCTGTCAATTTCCTGTCAAAACATTTCCAAACTATTTCAAATGTCTGTTTTTAGTTTAAACCTGCGGGGCACTCAGCCGCCTCCCCATATTTACTTAAGATGATTCATTTTTTTAAGGTAGACAGGAATTAGCTGCTTACCTTTAACCGACTTCGAAATTCTGACAAAACTTCTTCCTCGTTGACTTGGTTGTCGGAGTAACGTTTGCTCTGAACAACCTACAACAAAATAACACAACTTTTTTTTATTTTTTTTGTTTTAAGTGCATGCCTTTTTAAAATTATTATGTAAACGCATTTTATGCTTTGACGTGTTTCAGTCAAGAACAAAAACGCGTTAAACTTTCGTAAGGTAAAATCTGTATTGATGAACAAATTAGATTGTTTTTTTTACATTGTTATCTGCTAATTGTTCTGTGCAAAAAAACCTGTGCACTGTCTATCTGTCACAATGCGCAGTAGATATAATGGAAGATGCAAAGTCCAAAACGACAAATTATAACAGCAAGCACCTTGGTTACTTCCAAAGTCATTGAAAACATTAACAAAAGAATGCATAATCAGAAATGAAATATGAGAGACGTTAACTAAATTATTAGGAACTGCAATGACACCTTGTCCACAATGCGTTCTTTTTGAAGTTTTGACCCGATTGTCGCATCAACGCACAGTGCCATTTTTTTTTGGCACAACTTCAGTATTTGCCAACAAGCCGCTGTTGTCGTAATAATTCTGCAGAACAGATTGCCACCTGAATCGATACTATTGTTGAAAATAGCGTGTTTGGAGCCAGTCTGTTGTCTTTTCACCAGATTCTCATTAAAATAAAGAGTGAACCCCTTATTTTCATTCTTTGGCTATTGTCAAAAGTTCGGAATATATAGTCTTTGATTTGGAAAAAAAAAAAAAAAAAAAGGTCGGATAAAAGAGGTTACCTACATGTAGCTGCTAAATCAGTTAACCCATTTCTGTGACAGATATTGCTGGTTCACCCAACCGAAAGGCTATAGCTGTATCAACGTGAATTTCGAAGGACCCCTTCATGAATATTAGTAAGGGTAACTTTTAAGAAGCATTTTGAGCAAGAAAATCAAGTGTTAAAAAAATGCAAAAGCACGTCTTGAACACTATAAAAGCGGAACTCAATTCGTCACAGCACTACACAAGGGCTGGCAGAAACTTATTTTTAGTGCATGCCCAATATTATGAGAGCCTCATTTTCCAAAAGCCAAACCCACTTTGGCCCTTATTATGCTCTCCCAGAATTTGTATATTGTACGATGGATATTACATATTAAGTAAACAAAAATTGTTACGCCAACGTCGTGAAATTAAATTTTGCCCACATACTGTATGGGATTACTCTAATTATATGATTGTTTTAAAAGGTATTGTGTTTTTACCATTGGTAACTCGATCGATTTGTAAGTTTAGCCCCACATTCAAACTATGCCCACTGCCAAAGTTTCAACAATGTTGCCAACCAAAATCCAAGTTGCATAACACGAGTACATTTCATGTTCACAGACATGTTCCCATTATACAGAATGTGCTACCTTCCTGCTTAAAAAATATTCTAACTGCTGTCCATTGTCCAAGGAAGGGGTCAGTTGTGACAAGTGGCGCGTGGAAGCCATACATTATACATATTATACAGTATATGTACTAATAATGAGACAAGAGGGTCAGGTGAGGCGCCCCAAGAGCCGGACACGCAACCTGTACGTATATATACATTGCCAATTAACACTGGCATTATAATTGCACATTGCAAAATAATAGATATTAAATGGCGCAGTTTAAACGACTGAATGATGACGGGAGGGTGGAGAGCATTCAAGCATGCATAAATACAGGCACAAGTGTTTTGCTTGTCTGGATGGGAAGATGCAACGATTGGCAAAAGCGGATGTTGTAGCAAATGTTATGTCCGAGGAGATAGGGGTAGGGTGATATAGGGGCTGGTGACCCATACAGAGAATTTCGCATTTATTACTTTTTCACCTGCATGTGTTATAAGTTATGCAGAATTGCATCCCTGCATGAGGACAATGACATGGTAAATTTGTAGATTTGCCGGCTGCTGGGGTTCACTGTCGTAACTCGTATTGTCTATAATAACTGTTTTACTGATGTTTTAATGATTAAAAAAAGTGCCACAAAAAATTAATAGAATATTAAAAGCGTATTACAATATCTAGCATCTCATTTTAGGGCTAACGTCCAAAAATATTCACTGCCAGTATACAAGAGTGTCCATCAATAACTTTTGTATAGTTATCAAATAATCGTTTTAAGAAATAAATACAATTCTCAAAAAAATACGTTAGTGGAAAAACGTTACAATTAAATTTGTGTGCGAAATAAATTTCATTAAATTTTTTTTTACATATTGTCTACAGTCCAAAGCTTGTACAGGGTGGGCCAATAAAAAGTAAGCCAACTTTATACAAATCATAAAATGGTTATTTGCTAATGGAATGTATTTAAAATTTGTATATGTGTACTTAAATATAGGATACAAAAAAATTCCCAATTTCAATTTGTGTTCAAAGTTAGCACCTATACGTATCTCCGGAAACAGTTTCAAAAATAGCCTAGCACTGTAATTTTTCGTTTTAAGCAAAACGCTTATCGCGTTTCTTTCTTCTTCAGTGAACACCATTTTGAAAGACAAATTCGAATGATTACGTCATTAAAAAGAACGTGAACGAGGGCAATTTGAAAGTAAAGAGAAAAACAATATATGTGCAAATTTTCATTAAATTTCCTTAGGGCTGGTTGCACCAATAAAGGTTAAGCTAAACCTAAGGTTAACCGTAAGTTAACTAGGAAAAGCATTGCA
>JAQGBW010004779.1:0-13141 GCA_034698625.1 Julus scanicus
GCCGCCACTTTGGGAATTTCTCCCATCCGTAAAAATTCCCACCGACCTCGACCTGGGAGCGAACCCAGCATCTTAGGGGAAAAATCTTTAAAAAAGGACGTTAAAAACCGTTTTTCAAACTTTTCACAAGTTGTACTTAAGGTACAACTTTTCTTTCCCACATAAATATTTCCCATGCGAATTGCACGATTTTAATCTATAAAGATTTTAAATCTGCAAAAGATAAAAAACCTACTAAAGAAATTCCTTTTCAGGAATAAATTTGTCTTAGCTACACATGTATGTTCGACCACAAAAAATTATACTTTTTGTAGTTTTTTTATTTCGGGAAATGCTGATTTAGTTGATTATAATTAAATTACTAAGTTTTATTAAGTTAAATCAGATTTGCATTAGGCGCAATATGAAAATTTGTTCGCCTGAAGATGGAGGTCACATTCGTGGGGAATAAATAGCTTGTTTCATTTATTAGAACTAAGTTCACCAAATAGCATGGTAACTGTGTATGATTTCATAAGCAAAATCATGCACTATTGTCAGTTTAACGTGCTATAGTATGAATCGATCAAATCAGACCCAAAGAGACCTATATTATCCAACTTCCCTAATGGTGTATGTTTTGTTTACCTTTTAGGGGCGATTCAAGAAGGACGTCCCTGAAATTTCTTCAAAAATTGACCCCTATCCCTTGTGTCCATTTTTTTTTATAAGTAATTAGTCCAGAAAATGTATTGGTACATACAAAGGTCCATCCTATGAATTTCCAAGCACCTGTCTGGCTACGACTTCCACTACATTTTTCCAGATTTGTCCGATTAACATTAATGTCCTGACCTCAAAAGAAAAATCCAGCATAAAATGGGTGTTTAGCACAAATTTAAACATAATTTCCGACTGGGGGCACATTAATTCTGGTGCCCATTTCCACTTTCACTGGCCTTTAAAACAAAAATAAACAGAAAATCTATAAAGTGAAAAATACCATCATTAGTTCTGGGGTATTGGATTGGGGGCCCATTTCCTCTGGTGTTCATTTCTCCTTTTACTGACCTTTAAAACTCAATTAATTAAACGGAAAATGGTTGCTTATTCTGTTTACCCATTAGGGGCCATTCAAAAAGGAAGTCCCGAAATTCCTTCAAAAATGTATCTCTAACCCCTCTCCACATGGTGTCCATTTTAGCCCAGACCTCCCCCCTCACAGACGTCTCTAATTTTTATTTTTAAAGTAGTGTGTCCAGAAAATGTTTGAACATACAAAGTCCCATCCTATGAATTTCCAAGCATCCGTCTCCCTGCCAGTTCCACGACATTTTGTCCAATTAACGAAAATGCCCTGACCTCGAAAGGAAAATCCAGCATAAAATGGGTGTTCCCGACTTTCAAAAAATTGAAGTACCTACATGTGATAAGGTCACTTTTTATTTTGCTACTTTGTGAACTTTGCACTCACTAGGACTGGGGGCACATTAATTCTAGTTCCAATTTCCTCTTTCACTGACCTTTAAAACTCAATTAAACAGCAAATCTAAAAACTGGAAAATAATATCATTAGTGAACGTCCATAACGGCTTTCCCCCTCTTGTGGACGTCCTTTTAGAATGGATCCTTATAAGAAAGAGGGTGTTCAGCCTTTGGCGAGTGAGTAAACGGCATTAAAGCACTTGCGACTTACAAATCAGCAAACATGATGCTACTAAAGTTGCTATGGGACGAGCAAGGCCAAGGACAACTTCTTGGTTTATCAGTCTTAAAGCGTTTTCCGCTACCTCCTCACAAAACTGTGACTTTTTCCTGCATGGTTTAACCTGACAACTGAGGACCATACCAACAGAGTGGCCGAGCAGCTATTCTCTGCTAAGGATAAATCATGAAACCAGTTTAGATAATTTAATAGCAACTGTTAAAACGTAATCAATTGGGTCATCCGGATTACAATGATGGAATAAAGATTTGCATGTTGCAATGGGCCATTGACTCGATGTTGAAAATGGCATCATTCATAACCTCCTACCTGAACAGTGCTAACTGTCCACTAAATAATATCTGCAGTGTACATGCAATCAACAGTTAGCATTTTGCAATTTTCAGATAAGAATTTCGTCAGGTAATTCCACAAAACATGATTCAGTGTTTTCAAGTCCAAATTTACTTTCAGCTAATCTGTGCAGCTTATGTTGTGTAAATTGTGGGAAGTAAACCACATAATTTCTAAAACTTATTTACATCTACAGATGCCCAAAAAATGCCGTACTTCGCTTTTGGAAGGCTAGTTTTACTCTTCGGCCACTCTTGCAGTCATATAGAGCTTTTGACAGTTCACAGCATGACTAAAACAGACTTTGACACCTGTTATAAAATTTCTGTTCAATCATCGGAACGCATAAAACGAAAACTCTCATAAAGTGCAAACACCCCATGTGCTCCCATCAATCTGTTGCAAGTGCATCAGCTCTGCAAGATTCAAACCCCATATACTCATGTATAGATTTTCCAATAATGATGATATCATATTCTGTACGTTGCTGTAGTTTTTTTAGCAGAGTTTCAAGCAGAAATGTACTCGAACCGCATGTTCTAGCAGAGTACAGCTAAACTAAGACTTCTACATCACATGACTGTGTTGAAATGCAAGTTTTTATCGAGAAACGGTGATCCAGCAAAATACATTGCTTGACTTATCAATTCACATAAAATAAGAATGTCAACTCGACTGAGCTACTGCATAATTCATGATCTTAAATTTTCTCAAAAAGGCAAATTGCCTGAAATATTGTGGCTTGCATCCTAATTTAAGTAATTGGATGTGGCTTACAATTTGTTATAAAAGAGCCCCAATTTAAACACATGTAGAGAATAATGGTTGTGCTAATTGTTTCCTAACGTGGATTACCACGTGTTTGGGAGTCGAGCATCAGAATTGGTGTGATCCTAAACGGCAACTAACAAGTGTCCCAGATTGCCCTTCAGTCCAAATAATTGAGTACTTTCAGTGTGATTGATACAAGTTGATAAACATAAAAATGGTGCATGTTAAAATTAACCAAATTCAACCAAAGGATTATTATTTGAAGTTTTGGTTAGATTGGTACAAACCAATAGTCTTGAACACAGAGTCAGAAACATAGCATGTATACCACAACAATAATACTTTTGGCTTTACGCTATGTTGCTAATGAGTCATGACTACAGTGGTTTGTTTATTTACTTCTGAAGCGATTTTTAAAGCCTATTGGCCTCATGTAGGTAAGAGAAAGGTCATGGTCATATCCGATTTAGAGATGAACTATCACGGTAATTGTCTGGAAACAACTGTTGAAAGCTGTGAAAACCACCATCAGTTGTACTTGCTGCCTCTAGACAACAAGTACAACTACCGAAGCTCAATCAATTAAATAGTGTTGAATTGGACAACTCCAAAGGAAAAACATGCTAGGTGAGCCGACTGCAGGTCAAAGGTATAATTACACACATCTGCTTGGTCGCTGTTCATTGTCAAAACTGGTAGAAAACCGAAAGGGCCTGTGCCTGACCTGTGTAAATGCTTGAACATAATTTTATGAAATGGCAACATGCGGGGAAAAAGAATGATTCCATGGAACTTTTTTATCAGTGTTGATACTAACCATAGATGGAAATGACAAATCACTGAAATGTGCAAATGGACCTTAAGACAGATGATATCAAACATTACTATATTCATAAACATTTTCCCCCAAATGCACCATAAAACCAAGCTGAATGATAGTTAACAGCATACTTTTTTAGATTCCTGGTCAGAAAGGGGACTGACCAAGGTGTCGACTTACCCGATGGCAAGTCTGCATTAGACAACATGTTAAAAACGTTAATGACCTTTGAGTAGCTTAATAATAGAATTAAATATACAGCTATTTTACAAAAAAAATTATTGTAAAATTTGTTGTACTTATGTTTTTTTTTTTGTTTTTTTTTTAAATTTTATTTATTTAATACAACAAATAAATGATTGCCTTATGCAGTACGTAGATGTAGGAGATCCCACTTTATATCCTGGCAACCAATATTTCCTTAGACTCAAGTCTACCACTGGAAGTAAAAGAACAATATTGTTAACTGTCATCCAGCTTGGTTTATTGGTGCAGTTGGTATACTTTTATATGAATATTGGATTGCTTGACTTCTGTTCCAGGACAAAAGCTGAAAGGATATTTGAACAGGCCGAAAATATATCGAGCCATGTAAAGGCTCAAGTAGGCCTTTACAACCGGCAGTGGCAAGTGCTCTAACCTCATCCAATTTAAAGGCAGATTGGTGCAGTTGGTATACTTTTAAATGAATGTAGGAATGCTTTACTTCGGTTTCAGGACAAAAGCTGAAAGTACGATTGGACAGGCCGAAAATATATGGAACCCTGTAAAGGCTCAAGTTGACCTTTACAACCGACAGTGGCGAGAGATCTAACCTCATTCAATTTAAAGGTGAGACCAGGACCCACGCTTGCCCAAATTTCGTCACATCATACTAGTTTATCGTGTGTTTTCCCACGAATCCGATTCACGAATTTTCATCGTCAGTAAATACATGATGAACTAACTATACGATGCTGACTTCTGTTTAAAAAGTTGGTCCATACTTGAATATGCTTGATCAAACGAGCCGAGCACGCACAAACAAAGAAATAAAAAACTGAATGAAGTTCGATGTAATCTGCTTGTTTGTCGTGTTCGTGAGAAAACAAAAGAACACGACAAACTAACAGAATACAACTATCTTTGTTCAGATCATACATTCTTATTTGTTGATGCACGCTCGATTCAATTGGCCCTACCCTACTTGTGACAAACGCAGCGAAATTCACGTACAAAATGCGCGCCCTGAACGATCTTCGGCTCGTGAAAAGTCTACATTATCCGAATTCAGCTCTGCACGCTTAGATCGTCCGGGCAAAACATGCTCAAGTGTGAACCAAACATCAAGCGCAGGAAAAAGTTTGCCGGTTCGGGACGAGGTCTACAGTAACCGAATTCAGTTCTGTGTGCTCAGCTCGTTCGTTCGGGCAGAAATGCTCAAGTGTGGCCCAAGCTTAACCCAAAAGCAGGAGGCCTGTCCATACGTCCTTTAAGATTTGGTCCGGATTCCCCGGACGTGGGTTCCAAACCAGAGTTCGACTTCACAAAGCAGTTCCCTTGCAAATATTACATCACTGAAAATTGGTCCTTCATATGTCAGTCAATTTCTTTATCTCCAACCTTATAATATGTGACCTATGCTGCTGAGTATAATCGTAAAAAAATCGTCAATAAACATACAAACAAACAAGTGAAGGGCAACAAACGTTTGCCGTGCCCTACTAAACGTTCAAAAGGCCCGAATCCACGTGGGTCGATTCTCAGTCACCACCCATCGAAAGGTCAAGGGGTACGTGAGAGGTCGTCCGTATTCAGGGTACTAAACCCTTTCGAGCGACAGCGACCGGGAAGCGACCCCCGAGATCAGGAAAAGTGAACGTAATCAGGCGTTCCGGGTATAAAAGCCGTCAATCTAGAACGTTATAATCTGCAAACGCATGCAACTGAAGCAGGCACATCGAAGCACATGTAAATAAAGGCGCCGACCGGAGCACCGCCTAGCGCTGCTTCTAGCGTCCCTTTAGCATGGGTTTGGCAGCACTGGAGCTATTTTTCAGTGCAACGCCTAGAAACTAATGGGAAAATGGACAATACCTCGTCTAGTTCGTCTCTGGCTTCGATTGGGGACGAAATAAATAATCTTGATGAAGATGGCTTGTTCTGATCCATTGTCGCGCACAAATAAGCGGGCAAGAGGGTGAAAAATCGTCCAAATTTAAAAAAACAGTAGGAGCCAAGCGGAGGTCGGCCGCTCAGGCGGAGCCATGATAGTTTCGGAATACGTTCCGGCCATTGATGTGTTATAAGAGGGAGGCGAAGAAAGTAGTCCCTGGGTGACGGCGTCTGGGAAAGGTTTTCAGGGTCTGGGTTTGCGGGCGTGGTGACCGCCCACGAGATTCCGGGCTTCGAGGAGGCGATCGACGCCGCGGCATCGTCGTCGAAGCCTGTATTGGCGACGCAGGTCTCGGGCGGAAGGCGGAGGGAGAAATCCGGCGGCGGCCTGTACACCTGCCCCTACGCGTTTGGGGTGTCGTGGCAGGGTGAGGAATTGTCCCGGGGGATAAATTTGTGTCACAAATAGCTCCCTGGAATGGGCCGAACCCGAAAAATCCAAAGGCGAGTTTGGGCCAAATTCTGCCTGCTGGAAAGGCCTTGCGCTAGGCGTCGAAAACACGATTTGGAGAACAAAGTAAAACGAACTTCCGGAGAGGTAACGTGGCCTGGTTGGGGCGGGGCCTCGTTACCGCTTCCGGTACGTACGATACCCGATCGGGCCTATTTCTTCACTTGCGGCAGCGGGTTGTGTGCTCCGATAAAAACTTGATTCGTTGACGATTTTTGGTCAATAAATGAGCATGGCAGAGCTCGAGCAAGGTGTGAAAGCTATTAGTGTTGGTAAGTGGATGGCCATATTTTGCGAGTTTTATTTCGTATGTTTTATTATATCCACATACCGGTGTATGCCCCGCCTAATCGTTGTAAATACACTTGTTCGGGTGTTAATTGTTACATGTTGTTAAAAAAAGGTTCTGTTTTGTCGATTACTTATAAATGAAAAATATCCGTGGATAAACTACGTTATCCCTGATTCCAGGTGGTTGACCATCGATTTTGCCATGTGGCGCATCATAGGCACCCTCATACCTGGGTTCGATCCCCGTCGCTGCATCTTTTTTTTATTATTTATAGAAACAGTATTGAACCCTGAGTGTCCTTATTAAATAAAAAAAAACTTTAAATAACTATTTTTTTTTATTTTAAATGACTGGATTTTGTGATTAGAATACATATTATTTGTAAGCGCACGTCCAATATGGGATTCAGCTGAGTACTTTTTGGCATTGTATTATTTTGTTAATTTATTATAGAATGAATTGAAGAGAGGTAAGAGCACGGTCGCAGCCAATTTTATAGGAACTATATGGAAAACTGCTAAAACCGCAGTCATGGTAGCTGACCCGGTAGCCGATCCGAGCAAATGCGAGATAAATCCATTAAGAGTGGATTTTACTCAATGGATCGAAATTGCCTGCAAATGAAATCATCAGCAAAATCCTTAAATGCATCAACAGATATGCAGGACTAGCAAGCAAGATTACGTTCCAATCGTACTCCCAGTATGAAATTGTCGGGAATGTGGAAGGCAGTGGCATTTCCTGTCATTATCTATGCTTCTGCATGGTAATTTATGGAAATTCAATAATGTGGCAAACCACTTGATTCCAACAAGAAAACAAAATTATACCTGTAGCTTCTCCTGGGACATGAATTCCCCATATATGCAAAGAGAATGGGACCATGCATCTGACTGACAAAATATAAAAACAAAAACTTAAACACTGGAGAAGAGGTATATATCCTCTAGAACTGTGATATATACAGTGCCAAGTATGCACTTTAAAGAGGATATGTGATAACACTAGGAAGTGATCTTTTTGCTTAAAGCAAGGGTTGGAAATATTAGTAAACTATTCTTAATCTGTATTATTCGGATATTCATTTATCTGAGGTAGGCCACATTAACTCCAATAATCGAGGCTCCTCTGTATATGTATTTTTCTACGAGAAAGTGCAGATTTTTTTTTTCTGCAATGTATTTTAAAATCGATAAAAGGCAACGCAAATTGGAGAAATATTGGAATATTTTGAATACAAATTGCATTGGCAATCCATATTATTGGAGTTTTCGGGGTTATCCAAAGTAGGCTCGGACAACGGTAACTCAGATAATCTAGCATCCGCAAAACATGCACATATATGACATGCATGCATTGTTTATAGGTTTAATGCACAGTAGCAATGGGTGTGTGCATGGAATCTGTAACAAGGAAGAAACTAAGATAAAAATAACCCAGGAGAACCCAGGAATTAAAAGAAATGCATATTGTGAACTTCTGCCCCTGATGATGGGCAATCCCACATAACTGCCAATAAACAGTCTGATAACAAACGCCACCTGGCGAATTCAGTATAATTTTAACATCATTCCTGTCTTAATTAGACACATGTAGCTACTAATCTGCACGATTTTAAGCAGAAATGAACAGTAGCCCAGCTGGCACATACTGAACTGCACGAGAAGTTTTAAATAAGTCGATCCTCATGAGGATTTTTTATGAGGTCCATCATTTCTATCTTCTGTCATATCCTTGAACAAGTCCAAAGATCCTACGGAAGTATTTTTCCTGGAACGTATCTAGTTATGGGGAGCTAACCATGCCCGATCTATGACCTGCATAACCCATCTAGCAATTGCCATGGTTTCCGTGGAATTCACACCGTTTATCTAAATGGCTTTCAGAAAATGTCCCCAATACACTTTTTTTCCTGAAAATAATTATTACTTCATTTTCTTGATAAATTTCATGGTTGTTATTTATTTAGGGGGCCATTCAAAAAGGACGTCCGCGAAATTTTTCAAAAAAATGTACCCTTCCTCCCATACACCCTGTCTACATGGGGTCCATTTTAGCCCAGAACCTCCCCCACACCTCATGGACGTCCTTTTTATGTTAAAGTAGGGTGTCCAAAAAATGCTTAAAACGTACAAAGCCCCATTCTATAAATTTCCAAGTACTCTCCTCGTTACCAACTCTACCAGACTTCCATATTTTTCTGATTAACGGAAATTTCCTTACCTGAAGGAAAATTCCAGCATACAATTGGTGTTTAAGACAAAGTTAGGCATAATTCCCGAATTAGCTTTTTAATGGTTTATCACATCCTCAAATTGTATCATATTGAACATTAGATGGACCCTATTACCCACAATGTTCAAATTTCAAAAGATTATTTTCATCAGACAAATAAAAAATTATTTTTACAAAAATAGTTCATAATCCATAATCCATTTTTTCTCTTTAAGCTGGAATTTTTGATATTTCTGTCATGCTTTTTTTCAGAGATCTACGCTAATACATGGCAGAAAAATAAACGTATTATAAAGAATTAATCTTAACATGTTATCATTTGTCTGATAGGAATTATCTTGTGTTAGCTACTTATGGATTTCATGCATTTCAAAATCACCATGTATTGTAATATAGAAGTGTTTGTATTTCTACACCAGTGAGCTTTCGTCTGATGCATTTAAGTAAAAATTAAATTTGATTGCGACTTAACGTCTACTCATTGAGATGGTCTCCAGAAGAAGGTTGCTGACCCCTGCCACAATTTATTTATTAGCATGCAAAGACTAAGACATGTAATTAATTCCCTTTGAATAAAAGGGGGGAATGGTCTGTTAACCTAATTTTCAAACTGTTATCTGCCCCTGATCAGTTTAAAAAAAATGTCAATATTATGTTAATCAAACACATCAATTTTTAACATTTACAAGGTTGCCAGTTTCGGAAAAGTCAGGCAAGAAAAATAACGTCAGGCAAAGTCAGGAAAAAATAGCCTTTTTGCTAGAAAAGTCAGGCAAATTAGCAATTTGGTCACAAAAAAAAATATGGCTTTATTTATACTATTGACAATATATATATATATATTTTTTAAAATCTTGAATCTAATGTAGCTGTTGGGGAGTGTAATCGTAGAGATCAAATTTCTCTTGTGTAACAATTGAATTGTGTATTTGAAACAAAAATTGTGCTAGCCTTTGTACATTTTTAAAAATAATTAAAATTGTGTCAAGTTATTGAAATATGGTCAGGAAAAATATTTGTAGAAGTCAGGAAAAGTCAGGAAAAATTGCCATAATGGTCAGGCAAAGTCAAGCAAGACCAATCTGTAAAAAAACTGGCAACTCTGCATTTATCACCAAGTATCAATAATTTAATTTTAAATTCCCAGATGCGAATATTAATCTTATAAGAGTCATAACCAGAAATATTGTAGGGGGCCAGACCTGGAATCCAGACTTGTAATTGTCAGGGAAATTAGAAAGGCATGGAGTTGTCAGGGAAATTGGAAAAGCATGGAATGGTCAGGCAAAAATGATTTTTTTTTCTTGTTGTAAACATCAGGCGAATTGCATAGGGATTCAGGGAATCCCCTTTTATTAATATTTCACTATTTGATGTGAATCTTAAAATCACTTCTGATAATGGGCACTGGTAGCCATGGATTTTTAGAAAATTTAATGCTTCTATATCTCCAGGTGGCTGTTATTTTCAAATCAATAAAGTGGAGATCATCTTCAACCAAATATTTAATATTAAAACACAATATCATGGTTGTCAACGCAATCTTTAGATGCCCTATAAAAGATTAAATGTTAAGGGAAGAGCATATCAAATTACAAACATGAACTGTGAATTTGAACATAGCAACCACTTGATGATAAAGACGATTCGATTGAATGAAATTAGAAAATCTTTTGAAATTTCATAGTAAATGGCTGCTGTTCACATATTATAATCACATATCAGAATTACAGAAAATGCTCTGATAGCATTTCAAACAATTTCGGATATGGTGACCATACCAATAAATATCAACATGTGTCAAGAAACAAACATTTTTTAAAAGAATAATGACTTTTCCTACCAACTCAACATGGATGGATGACCATTGCCATACTCCATAGATACTCTTGGTTACACTCCTGTGTTAGTGTACGGAAAAAATACCAACGTCAACAATTTTGAAAAAATAGAAATACCGTAATCTTTAAATAATTAGTGTGCGGCCAACTGGTTATGTGCCGGGCCTTTTGGTTACGAAAATCAGACCACTTTAGGCTATGAGTTTTATAACGCTAGTTCAGATCTAAAATTCATATTTAGCATTTCACCAACTTGATATTTGCTTAAATACTTTGTTAGAATTAATGTCAAAATCTTATCTGGTGAGTTGCACCTGTGCTGCAACACGTAGTTATCAGAAAATGCTCCAGAACTGTAAACACAATGGACACTTACAGTTCACCAAACTTCAAATTATGGTCAAGGTTCACATGACACCTAAACTCGGCTAAACTTATATAAAAAAATCGACGTGATGATATTCGAAATATTTAAAGGAACTAACTTGAAAAACATGCACGCAAAGTGGGACACTATCAAAAGAATAATTTTGGTAAATGTGGTTACATCACTATTCCTGCTATAGACTTTTCGTATCACAATTTGACTGATCGATTTGAAATTTCTATGCGTAGAATCTGAAGTGGCTTGTTAACATAAAGCTATCTTGTTTTGACATAAACAGCCATAAAATTGACATGTTTATCATTTAAACATATGTACATATAGGCTACATGAGGTTACAAATGAACATTTTGCGAGATTAGCCCAATTTTATCAGTCTGGAAAAAAACGTTTGCATTGTGTCTATCAGTTAATAATAGTATTTGAATGCATACATTTCATCAAATTGCATCAGCCAGCTTGGTTTACATATAAACTACGGTTTGTTGTCAGGTGAACAGTATTTCACTGGATTTGAAAGCCATGGCTGGTCAAGAAGCTGACGATCTAATATTTGATCTGAAACTTGGTGAGTTTTGCATATCAGTTTTGCACAAAATTTAAGGTAGCCATTGAACTGGAAATCGCCTTTTAAAATATGTTCAGTTAAGGGGAAAATAGACTGATAAACATAAATATAAGTGGAAATGAAAGGCTTGCGCTAACAAATATTGCTTCTAAATCTTCCTTTAAAGTTGTTAAAAATATTTCTTTTATAAAACAACGTTAACATGCAAGTGAAACACAATTAATTTCTACTTTTTCGATGAGCTTATATGAAGTTCGATCCGTAAATAAGGCACTTGCATGAAGCCAAAATGAAACCTTTTTCAATAAATTTTGAACTGGTTTCATTTTTTAGTTTCATTCTTAAACAAATTCTGAAATAAAAAAATGAAAACGCTACTGAATTGCACAATGAATTGCACTACAAATTCAAATCACCTTTGCATCGGAAAACATGACAAAAAAACAGCTTTCAAAAAGTTAGAACTACATGCCAATATATATATATATATATATATATATATATTGAATGATTATAATAACTATAATCGTTTAACTTTTTAACCGGTTTGTTATGACGGGGTTGTCAGTAATTGTGCCGTGAAAGTTTGTGTAATGGTCGAGAATTTCTAGTTTATATACTAATTGTAAATACTTAAAATAACATTAAAATATTCATGATCGAACGAATTATTTTATTCGAAACATGACTTATCTTATTTCAGAAAGCTTGTGTACTGTGACAATTTTGACTCCTTGGTGAGAGTTCGTGATTGTCAATATTTTTACAAATTTTTACAAAAGCTTTAGAATCCTATACCTACTTAGTATATGGTCAGCTTGCTGGATTTTTATGTTATGGGCAAGGCCGAATATGTATTCACATTTTTTTTTTGGGGGGGGGGGGAGGAGGGGGCTATGGACCAGAATCTTGGGGTGGACTATTTAGGACCGCCAGTACACCTATACCTCGCTATAACGGCACTTTTTCTATTTACGGCCCACAATGTTTCGTTATAACTTATAATGGCCAAAAAAAAAAATGCTGTAATTAAAGAAAGTGGCCAAAAATGTGATAAGTTACTCCTTTTTGCACAAACAAGGTCTGATTTGACTAACAATTAATAAACTAACTTATGGGTTTCACCTCGTTTAAGAAGGGGAAAAAATGAAAATCACAATTCAGAAATAATTGATTCGTTATACGGCTTTTTCGCTATACGGCCAACTTTTCCGGAACGTATCTAGGCCGTAAAGCGAAAAGCCGTATAACGAGGTATTGGTGTATTATGCAGGTCCTGGCAGAACCAAAAATTGGCCAGGTTTTGCCTTAAAAATTGCATATAAAAATAACCATAAAAATTGCCTCATCAATGCAGAAAACATGCATTTCTAAAACAGAAAAATTGCACAGGTTCTAGAGCAGAAAAAGCACACTAACAATTTGCTGATTTGGGTTGAAATTTGTAAAATTGTCTTGGATTTCGTAGCTGGGGGAGTCTATCCCTAAGATCCCCCTTCATATATGTATATATATATATAGGGTAAAAGCACCAGTAGTCAGCCAGTTAGTGCAAAGGCGTTGTTTAGAAATTCAACAAAAAACAA
>JAQGBW010004780.1:0-13139 GCA_034698625.1 Julus scanicus
GGCCCATCTCCTGGCGTTGGTGTTTAGCCCTCGTGTTGCAGAAATAGGCCAACGTTAAAAATCAACAAACAAACAAAAACAAATCCCTTATTAGGTTAAGGATAACTTAAGTTTGCCCTTACTGGAAAACTGTTTCAAATATTTTGTAAACTACACTCGCATCTCCTTTACATCAACTTACACCATTATTAGGGTATGTTAACCAGAAGTGGATTTATAAGTTGGATATAAAGATTTTTTTATTAATGCAAAGTATGATTTTATAGAACATTTTATTCATAGTAATTCTGAAAAACAATTTTCAAAACATAATTTGTATTAACAAGAATAGTGAACGGTGCTTTCATAATTTTGTATGATTTTAAAATTAGCTAACATATTTTATTTTATTTAAGTCATTAAACTTAAATATAATGAAGTAAGATTTTATAGAACATTTTATACATAATAATTTAGAAAAAAAAAATGTTTCAAAACATAATTTGTATTAATTAAGAGGAATAGTGAATAATACATTCATAATTTTGTATAATTTTAAATTAGCTAACATACAAGTATTTGATTTTACTTAAATCATTAATTTTAAATATTTGACTCTTTTACTGAATGGTTTACTTGGTTATAGGCATACATGGTATTTCCATCATAGCTGCAAAGCTGTTAGTGTTTACCATCATCACGGGGCAAGGAAATTTTCAATAACGAGAAAAAAAATTATAAACTATATTAATCATAAAAAATTAAATAATTCCGTTTAATTGTGCATTTTAATTCTAAGGCAACATCAAACTACCAAAAAAATAAGTATTAATGCAAACATTTTATTCGTCACGTTGCTTAATGGAGAATGCAGGTTAATCCAATGTTCAAAAAAAGTAATATGGATATATACACTTAGTTATATATGTAATGTCTTGTTTATATACACTGAACGCGTTGGTCAATCATTTTGAATGGCCCAATGAAGTTGCCATTTCTAGTTGCTCAGTCGAAGTATGTATTTAAGTGTTGTATTTTCCGCAATTTAAGAAGATGTCAATTGAAGTTTTCAAACTTCCAGTTAAACCAGAATGTAAAATAATGAAAAATATCAAATATAGACATATCAGAAATTGAAAAAAATCTGCGTTTTAATATTCTAAATTTGAATATTTGTATACACCCATGTGACAAAATGTCATATGGATATATGTACATATTTTCAAATATACACTATATGAATAAGGTTATACAGAAGAACTTCATTAAGACAAACTCCAAGGAACCTTAAAAATGTTTTGGACTTACTCGTACTTCGTATTATCTGATGTCTGACCAGTCGTAAATCACTTGTAGGGTCCTAAATGTAAATTTAGTTCGTGGTATCACGAATTTGTATTACGTGATTTCGCCATTTTCAGGTTTGACTGCATATGCAATATGGCAAATATTGCATTATACTCTATGGCCCTATATGTAATTGTTCCACCCGGGGTAAAATAACCCACTAAAAGAACACAAAGTCACATTTAAGTTAACATACCAACAAAATATGGATCCAAAATGAGATGAATCTACAACTTGCTTTAATTGATAACGTATTACAAAGGGTCACAAACAATGTAACCGACCTAGGTTTTTAAGCATGGAGGATTTCGTAACCAATGCATACTGCTGAAATAATACAGTGTACATCATTTATATCATAGAGGTGACTGGGGGGGGGGAGCATTGATATATAGGGTAAGGTGACACAGTGATATTAAATAGATAATTTGTGGATATTAACTTAAGATATTTAATCTAAAATTCCTTTACGTGCTGCTATATAAAATCCTATGTAGTAAACAGATAGTGTGTGCTACCTTTGTGAATTTTTTAAGAATTGGTTTTGTGTGGTAAAATACGAAATTCTTAGATATTCTAATTGGTGCCTATCTTATTGTTAAATAAATATAAACATTTTAGAAAAAATATAAACAAATGGAATTATTAGTTAAATATAATGGCATTTGATGCGATTTAAGTTTCTAAGGGCAATTTACGTGTGGGGTAAACTGAGACAACTGATTTGGAGCAAGGTAAGACAAAATTTGAATTTCAGTTTTGTAATTTTTGTCAATTTTGATAATTATCAATTTGCATTTGTCGAATATAGCTGAATAAATGAATACGAGTCGAAAATATTTTTAAAAAAATTTAAATTGAACGATTTTAGCATAAAATATGGAAATCGCAGTACACACAAATTTCAAACGTGAATATTTTACTGTAGATTTGATAGAATATGCATCATAACATTTTCATACACAAACACTTAGTTAAACACACATACTTACAGTTTTAGACGAACAGGAGAACTAATGAATGTGAAAAAAAAATGTTTTAGTCAAGTGTCCCAATGCTCCTGCTATTTAAATATAGATTCCATGTAGTGTTGCATTAATACAATAAACTTATTATTATTATAGTATATATAAAGTGCCAATAGGTGAAATTCAGATGAAATTTGGCAACATTGTGCCAACCTAATGCCTTTAACGTGTATTTAAAAAGGTGAACAGGAAATGAAAAGTGGTATCTGGTATCAGGATGAATTTCCAATTATGTTTTAGCGAGAGAAATTTACATCAGAAGCCCTCATGTGCTCTCATATGAACAACAATATGGTAAAGCTGATATCAACCAAGTCTAATGACGCGATACATGGGGTATTCCACAAAAAAGAACTTAAATTGAATCAACATATAGCTGTATATTTAAATGTAGTGAAATATCTGCAAAAAAAACTCGCATAATTTGATTTTCAATAGCGAATGTCAAAATTTTTGTTTTCATCATCTTTAACTGTGCACCAAGTCTGTTTTGATTTTTATATCCAAAAAAATGGTCGTCGTTCACAAGAACGCCATACTTTAATACAACCTGAATACTGAGCCAACCACCATCAGCATGCATACTCAAGTGTCATCGCCGAAAAAAAATGAAATATTTGATTTCCACGTGGAATTCGTGTGCGGATTTTGCGATGCATCCCAAAGAACTTTCGGCGCACGTCACAGTTTGAAGTTTAAAGAAAAAATCAATTTATGGCAGGTTGATTAGGTTAGCGTTTGTTAACTTGTTTGCGAAAACCATCAGCTGCAGAAAAAATTCAATAAAAATGGAAATTTGCCAAATAAATAAGTGTTCTCTAATGTTATGAATATTTAAACATTTCTCCCTTTTCAATTTCAATCGGCCTGTTTTTCTTTCTCAAATTTCATTTGGGAACCAAGACGCATACGTAAGCAGGAGTTGAACGAATAAAACTCGAATTACAAAGCTGGAAAGTCCATAGTACAACACCTCCGATTGTGCAATATTTTCAGTTTTTAGCATTTTCGTTAACCGTTTCCAACAATAATAGCTGCAGTTACAGAATGCCTGAAGAAACACGCATCATTGAAATGTTGATGCTTCAATATTTGATATGCAGTTTTTAAAAAAAAATAAAAAATTTAGAATTTCAAAATCTTGCCTCCAAGCCTTTTGAACCTCATTTCAATATCACGTTTTCATGTCTCGATATTATTGCTAGTATTTGAATTCTTGTCATCCCTTACGGCATAACGAAACGAACAAATTTCAAAATATTGTGCAAAATACAGTTTTACTTACGGTAAAATGGAACTTCGTGTATATAAATTGTTATTTGATGCACATGAGAGCAAGCATATCTAGGCATGTTTTAAAGGTTATTATGTGTAGAGTGCTCATGTTCAACACAAGGATTTAACTATTACAAATTCTTTTATTCGTGTATACATTAATAAAAGAATGTATTAATGCTCCAAATGTCATATTTACAGGGTGGACCAGACTTCCTCACCATTACCACCTTATTTATTTTCATAAATATACGATTTTAGAAAAATTGTAGGGTGGTGAGGAATTCTGGTCCACCCTGTATATGTACACATGTAATTAATTAGCATGATGTTAATACGTTTAACACTGGGTGTTATTTTAAACACTTTAACTGTCCACTGCAACTGACTTAAAAAATACGAATCAAATTTTAAGACAATTTTATTAAAAAAAATGGAGTAGAACCAATCCTGAGATAGATAAGCGTTTTGACATTTGTGAAAACGTTTAATAATTGTAATTCTTAGTTTTGAATGTTTTAAACAACATTAAGACTGAAGATTAAATTATCTTTAAGCATAGTTCAATGAGTGTAACTTGTCTCGTTTGTTATGAGTTGTCTATTTAAAAAAATAGTAATCTAAAATGAGAAGCTAAACACATAATTTTGTCTAAATTTATTATTATGATTTTTATTTAATCTATTAAGGCATGTGAAAAACCACATTTAAATTAACCGTAACATAACACTATTAAAAATGTTGTTTCATATACTGTATATATTAGTGTGTAACATAAATATCGATTTTTCCAGTAACATAGTATACTAGTTGCAGAATGATCTCAGATGTAGGTTTCCAGGTTTTCATATTCAAAATTGTGTAGTTTCATTTCGAGACCCCCTTAAGTGGATCATAAAGTTCATACATAAAATAATAAATTTCGAAAGTAACCTCTATTATAAATATTAAATATGTCAAACTATTTCGCAATGGGAACCTTGTTTTCTGCATGCAGTTCTCTTTTGGTTCAGTATTTTTTTGTAAATCTTGAACATGTACAGTATATTTCATATTAGCTAGGTATATGTCTGGAAACATTTGTTTCCTATATGGCATTTTGTCATTGTCCAACGTATGGAACAAGAATAATTCAATGTTTCCAAATTTCGCATTAATCCATATATTTGGAATACATTGGGCCCTTCAAAAACGCATGAAAAGTTTTATTAAGAATAATGTGTATCGATTGTTATATTGTTTCTACTTATTAAAAAGTAGTGTTATTCCAGGTCTTAAAATAAACAAATGTTTGGAAATATATTTTTTCATATATGGCATTTTGTCATTGTCCATTATGTATATGTCAAAAGGAATATGGACATGTAGTATAATCCATTGTACAGTCAATGTTTCCAATTTCTCGTATATCGATCCAAATACAACAAGTATTTCATTTGAGTATGGGCCCTTCATAAACACATTAAGTTTTATTGAGAATAATGTGAATATCGTTATGCTTCCACTTATTAAAAAATCGTGTTATTCTAAATACTTAAATACACAAATATTCGAAAAATGAATAATTTCATGATTTCTGAATTTCACACATTTCCACAATACACAAAGTAAACAGTATGTGTCATATACAGTTTTATAATCCTGGGTCTTATATTTCAAAATGACATGGAAAAATAAAACTTGTTGTATCGATCTATACTTGCGTTACTTCGCTACCACAGGTCTACCAAATCCGGTTGGTATCTTCAACTCGTGACAAGCGATGACTTGGAGCTTTTTTCCAATTTCTACCAGAATCCCCACTCAGAATACGCGTATTAAAAGTCCGAAAGTACGTCTCCGCAATATCGGATGTTTTTTATCTGCGGCAGCCAGGCTCGATGCTTCAATGGTCCAGCCAAATCCTCGAAAACAGGCTTTGCAGTAACCTTCCCACTTTTCATTTTTCTTCTGTTCGCTTCTTACAATACATGCGTCCGCCAGGGGAATTACACCTGGGTTGGGGCGTTTTTTTTCATTTTATTTCATATTCCACAACCGCTTATTGCTTTTTAGAAAAGCATTACTGCACAGCGAAAATCATCCCGGCGTGTCCATCATATATTGCTGTTTGGTGACACCCAGTTTCCCTGCTTTTATTTCATTCATCTTCGGTGAAGTTGAAATTTTTCTCGCCTCGACGAGCGCTTATTGAAACAGCCTGCGAAGACTTTAGGGCCTATCTAACCTAGCCTTCGTTTTCCACCATTAGCTGAAATCAGCACGAATTTCTGAATGAAAATGTTGTCCTAAATAAACTACAAGTATGTAACGTTGGCCCTCTTCCACAACACAAGCGTTTTAAGACTAGAAGCGCACTGGTGATTTTTTTCTACTCAACTTTTTAATCACAGAGATGGGCCGATGCCAGCGGTTGAGTGCATGGGTTAAACGCTTGCCTGTCAAATCCTAATAGTGGCGCCACACATGGGATATTTGGCAAGTGGCAAATATTTGCCCTTCGCCAAAGTACTTGCCAAGTGGCAAGCTCACCAATACTCACCGCAAAAATAACAAATTATATTTTAGAAAACTGATTGATTAATCAGGTAAGGTATCTTTTCAACCATATATTATCTTTTTCTGGTGTACGAATATGTGTACGTTCTCTATGTAAACATTGGCCCACTTTGATGTGGGACCTAGTATTGGGCAAATAGTCGAGTGCCCGATACACACATGTGGCATTTGACAAAGTTCAGTTGAACCTCGATGTACCAACGTCTCTATTTACGAACAATTCGATTTACGAACACCACATGTTTCGATTTACAAACGGGACAAAACCCTGTGTGCTACCGAAAAGTGCAAAGTTTTAGTGAATATGGCGTTAATAAGAATCACAAACGCATACAAGTTGATTTAAAAAAGGAAATTATAGCTAAACAGGAAAGCTGTGATCGCGTTTTGGATCTTGCCAAGGAGTATAATATGGCGAAATTGACGATCTGCACTATTCTAAATAATAAATATGCAGTTTCTTTTTTGGTAATTAAACTGCTTTGGGGCCATTCAAAAATTATGTCACACCTAGGGGGGTGGGTGGGTTGTTTGTTTTTTTGTGACAATTGTGTCCAAGGTATGGGGGAATTGTGACTAAGGGGTGGGGGGTGTTTTCAAAAAGACAAAAAAGTGTGACATAATTTATGGATCACCCCTTTCTTCTAATATTATGCGTAATATTGCATGGAAGGTTCATATATAACCACGGTTATATGTGAACCTTCCATGCATTTGTAACGTACGTATCTAACACTATAGAACAGCGGTCGGGGAACTGGGGTAAATTACCCCAAATGGGGTAAAAATGAAATTTTTTGGGGTAATAGGGAAATTTTGCTAATATTTAAATTGCTAAAATTTTTGTTTGTTCCAATTAAAGAATTTTATATTGTTTGTCTATTACATACTTACTATTTTCATGCAACTTTTTTTATAAATATGTAAATGTTAATTAATTCAATAAATAATGTTTATTTAAAATTTACATTGATTGTTTTCTTTCAGAATGAGCGGGGGGAGGAGGGGGGTAATATCGACTTACGCAAAAATATTTTGGGGTAATGGTTAAAAAAGTTCCCCGACCACTGCTATAGAACCTTGATCAGGTTAGTGTTGTGCAGAGCCCCCAAAAGCACCTAAGTATCGACAACACAAAATTGATTAAAATATGTGAAATATCTGTCAGAGTCGTTGATAAGGGGGAATTAAGAGGAAAGGGGCGGTGTCCTCGTTTGCACGAGGACATTTTTCGGACCTCCTTAGTACACAAGCCTTTCGTTTCCAGGTCAGAATCCAATGCTGATTCTTGTGCATTTTGTCATTCAACTGCCAATAAATTTAATTCCACACATACTATTGTATTTTTTCCACACATAATACCATGCCATGTTACAAAAAATTTGGACAAGGAACGCATTATTTGGATTTACATTGATTGCAATGGGATAAATTGATTCTAATTACGAACTTTTCCATTTACGAACAGGGTCATGGAACGGATTAAGTTCGTAAATCGAGGTACCACTGTACTTGACAAATGCCACAGATGCGTGGCGCCGCCTTAAGGTGCTGGGTACACTCTTCAGTCACAGTCACTATTGGTCACTGTTAACTTGGTTGTCGTTTTTGTTTTTCGGGCACTGGCAATTAAATAATCGCTTCTAAACCTGTGGTCCAGCATAGGATTCGTCAAAATTGCGAGTGATTAAAAAATCGCCAGAGCACACAGATATGCTCGCGTCTATCACTCGAAACTATTTAATCACCCGCAGAATGGAGCGCGTTTTTATTTTTTAGTTGTAGGGATTAAATAATCGGCAGTGTGTGATGTTCCATTGAAACTAATGCATTTCATTTCGGTTATCAAAAAGTTGCTCAGAAAAAATCGATGGTGCCCACCTATCTTAACAAGGCGGTCACTCGATTTTTTTTTCATAGGCGACTAAGCAATTTGATCACTTAAAACTTGCTTGTCGTTTTTGTTAGACCCGCACTGGCGATCAAATAGTTGTTTCAAAACCTGCAGTACAGCATAGATTTCACTAAAATTGCAAGCGATTAAAAAATCGCAGGCGCGCACATACGTATCGCCAGTGCGCGATATGTTCAATTGAAACAAATGTTTTTCATTTTGGTGATTAAAAATTTACCCAGATAAGTTTCTTGTTCGCACCTCAGCGGCACCTGGCTTAAATACCACTCAAGAGGGGTGGAAGGCCATCCTTTGTAGGAAACATTTCCAGGTAGGTGTTGAAAGCTCAACCCCTTGCGTTGGTGTGAAGCCCTCGTGTTACAAAAATAGGCCATTAAGAATCATCAGAGAAAATAAGCAAATAGACTCCAAAATGGAAAGCGTTATTTGCTATTGAACCTCTCGCACTGGTGATTTTTTAATTGAGGAAACTAAAAATTTGAAGCGTGCTCTATTCTGCGGGTAATTAAATTGCTGATGTTAAAGTACAAAGCTAGGCGCGCACTGGAGATTTTTTTCAAGGGTAATTGAACTGGTGATTAAATAGTTGATTCTAAACGTGCAGTACAGCACGGAATTCATTGAATCTGCGAGCAATAAAAAAGTCGCCAGAGCACTACGATATGCTGCCACCTATAGCACTTGCAACTATTTAATTACCTGCAAAAATGGAGAAGTTTCAATTTATATCTAGATTAAAATATCCCCAGTATGCAAGGTTCATGCAATTGCATATAAGGCTTTCTATTTTGGTGACTAAAAAGTTGCCTAGAAAAAAAACTGCTGGTGTTTGCCTAGCCTCACCGAATTTTTCATACTTTGTGCAATAGATGGCATAATTTTTATTATCTCGTGACTTACAAACTGTGAAATCTTATGCTACTAAGTACATTTGATGGAGCCCTGGGCAAATATTATCGCGAAGGATTTAATTTTACCTAAGTAATTCCCTAATATTTATTAATAAATTAACTAAACCCCAAATTTATACGTCACATTGAAGTTTTTGAATTCTCCGTTTTGGAACGTTGCTGAACTTTGCAACGTTGTTAAAAATGAAAACACACGCTTGACATAAGTCGTCACATACACACATGTGATGAAACAGGATAATTGTTACAACCATTCTAAAGTTCTTTAACTCATTGTTGTATGCTAAAAATCCTGTTAATGGAATACTGACCTCAAATGACTGTCACAAATGTTGGTACTCTTGCTTTATGTATTTATTTATGAGCGACTTTAGTAATGAAATAAAATATTTTAATAATAACAGTAAGTTAATGACAATGAACTCCATATATAACTTCAAAGTGGGCACTAAGAGTTGATTTAGTTTAGCGCAACCAGACTTAACTTTTGTATACTTAATGTAATCAAAGTTTGAGTTAAAAAGTGACGATCACTTTGATGAGCCGCTGTTTCATTTGGTAAAAGATTATTACTGTACGTGTTTATAATCTCTTGCAATTCTTGGTAATTTTAATTTCATTTTGGCAACCGCAATTTGTCAAATCTCGTGATTTCCAAATTGAATCGTGGGACCACAAATTTGATGGGATTTCACGCTTGTGAACTGCTTAAAAGAAAACGAATTAAACCGCAAAATGCTTCCTTCTAAAATAATCCGTGGCTTTGAAAATATTGCCTGTATATGAACTAGGTGCCTACGGCTAATATGACGTTGTGTAAAGCCGTTTTAATGATAAATTGCTCCGGAAATTAATTTTGTTCCCGTTGTATCTAGTTTTCTACAATTAGTTACGTTTTACGATTTGATCATGCTTTGCTGTGCGATTTTTGATATATCTATAGGAACAGCTGAAACTAACAGAGGTTGAAGTAAACATGCAATTTCAAAGTTTTGATAGTGGTATGATAATACATTGCATGTTTATCAAATTGCAGTTGTTATATAAATTAAGTAAAAATTAACGAGAAATACTAAAAGCAAATATTACGTTATTTTGAATTATTTTTCAAGTATATTTCAGTATATTTGGTTTTTTCTATAGAAAATGAGAATCACATAGTTGCTCCAGATTTGAGATACAGTGAAACCTCGGTTAGGAACGTCTCGGTCTACGAACACTATAATTGTTGTTTTGCTTTACGAACAATGCTTCAGTTTACGAACACATTTCTCTGGACCACCAATCAAAGGTCCGAGATTCTGCAATTGTTTTACTAGTTCCAGCAGAACATCTTTGTTACGGATTATAGTTTCAAGAATGTATAACCTAGATTGCAAATATTGCAAACGTTTCTCTTGTTTTATCCTCGCGAATTGCAGATGCAATGGATGACAACCCTTTGATGACGTTGATTTCAGACTTAAATCGTATAATTAACAGCAGAATTTCATAATGGAAACAAATGTTTGTTAAAATAAATTTCTTAATTAAACAGAATCTGCAAATTAACTGCATGGATTCCCAGCAACGTCAGTATGAACCACATATGGGTGTCTTTATTTCCTATAATGTTGGAAATCATGGATGTATAAATATATTAAACTGCTTTCTTCTAATATTACTGTCGTATTTATTTCGTTTCTATATTATTTCCAAACATAAATCCATAACATGTTTAAAAAAAATTCTAGGATAATTAAGAACGCATTATTTGGATTTACATTAATTTCAATATGAAAAATTGATTCGGATCAGGAATTTTTCAGTTCACGAAATTCATGGCATTGCCAGGGCAGTTGAATTGTAATCCTTGTAGTAATGTGAAAAAATAACTAAGAAACAATTATTTAAGAAAGTCAGTGTAAGAATTAAATTTGGTTTCTCATAGCTATATATAGCTATGAGAAACCAAATTTAAAAAAACCAAATTTAATTCTTACACTGACTTTCTTAAATAATTGTTTCTTAGTTATTTTTTCACATTACTACAAGGATTACAATTCAACTGCCCTGGCAATGCCATGAATTTCGTGAACTGAAAAATTCCTGATCCGAATCAATTTTTCATATTGAAATTAATGTAAATCCAAATAATGCGTTCTTAATTATCCTAGAATTTTTTCTAGTATGTAAAGAATGTAAAGGCAAAGCAAGTTGATTTTAGTGTACTTTACATCTGCAGTTATAGCACATTAAAATATCGAATAAGTTGATGCATTTTACTAGCGTCTATTCCATGCAGGATTTAAAAAGAGCTTTCCTTGATTACTGTGATCACCGAAAATGCAAACATCGAATTTCATGTTTGACGGTGACGGTCATGTTTTTCGGTGATCACAGTAATCAAGGAAAGCTCTTTTTAAATCCTGCATGGAATAGACGCTAGTAAAATGCATCAACTTATTCGATATTTTAATGTGCTATAACTGCAGATGTAAAGTACACTAAAATCAACTTGCTTTGCCTTTACATATTTTAATAAGACGATGTATTCCTAGTAAGGTAGTCTATTCACAGTGTAATTAAACAAATTTGACAACGATGATAAAAGTTGTTTTGTATGAGTCATGGACAAATTTGGTAACATTTTTACTCAAGGATTATAATCCAAACACCTGTTTTGTGGGAAAACCAGAGTTTTACTTAAGATTTTACTTTAAATAACATGTCCCTATAGCTTTATTGGGAAACAGCCTGTCAATAGAATTGGCGACAAAAACCGTGTAATTTCGTACATAAACTGCACATGGACGAGATGCGTGGGCAATATCCTGGTGCTCAAGATGACTCCATCTGCGTTTAATAATTGCAAATGGGGCCATTTGTATATCTCTGAAAGGCTATGTCAAAGAATGGGCGGAAGCGAAGAAATCCGAAATCTTGGCCCTTCTGCAAGTCGCATCGATGGGTTGCTTAGAATATGTGGTGATCATTGGATTGATTTTTGTATTTCAGTCCAACGCACGACCATATAATCAGCGAAGCCATAAAATTGCGAACATTTTCCTTAAAAAATGAGAATTGGATTCAGATTTTATTCTTTGGAGAGCAGCATCTGGTCGAAGAAAGGCAGTGTCCTTCTTCAAACTCTATTATAACTTTAGCAGTGGTCTAACTGCGTCTGCACTTTCTATAGGAACGTGCTGAATGTCCTTGAGTTCTAATTTTCAAAATGTTCACTGTCATTTTTAAAATTCTGGAAAACCTGACGAGATTATTTGGATGCAAAGGCAATGTTGTAAGGATTTTCAAATTCTAAAATTTAATTTATGCGCTAGTACTACTGAATAACTCGTTATGTTAAGGGTGCTGATATTCTAATATCTTAAATTTACAGAATATTCAATTTTACTAAAAACACAAATGCTTAATGATTAAAAATATATTGGCGCCATCTGTAAATCATTGATGTCCTTTCATCAAGAAAACGATCGGATCAAGCATTTCATCTTTATTGCTTAGTCTCAAAATTTTTATATTTATCTTCAAAATGTTAAGAAAAGAAGGACAAAAATCCATTAACTGTACCGTTTTTTAAAATCGTGGTTTGATTTTTTTTTTATAAAAAATACCTAAAATGCATTAGTTTCCATTAACTGAGTTACGGTTAAAAAAAATACTTTTGGTGTGTTTCTCTGTAAAAAAAATATATAAAAAATACATCCTAAGGAATATATCTTTCATAAATTTGTAGTCATGACCTTATTCCAGTTTTAAATATTCTCCCATAAAACACCATGTATCTTAACCTGTACTTAATACAGTGTTCTATAGGATGCAATTTACAGCTATTTTTAAAAACACCCACAAAACAATGTGTTTTACTTGAAATAAATGCAATCATTTTTATTCCAAATTTTAATTTTAATCGACATGAAACGCAATTATTCACCCGTTTAACTTGTATATGTGGTATATGAGGCGTAACTAGTCAGCTGAGTTCCAGTTGCACATATGGGACAGTGGTTTTTGGGATGTAACTTTAATGGTCCTTTTTTGTTAATACGAGTACAGTAGAAACTCGATTATCCGGACCTCAATCATCCGGATCCTCAATTATCCGGACGTGAGGAGCCAATTTTT
>JAQGBW010004781.1:0-13136 GCA_034698625.1 Julus scanicus
AAAATTACCTATTTTTATAAGTAAAAATGTACAGTAGTGTGTTTTCAAAACACACTACTGTGCATTTTGACATTCAATTGTGTTATATTGCATATAAAAATTGGTTTCTATTGTTTTTTCACCAGGGTATACAGTAAATACGAACACTTACAATTTGGTGCACACTGCTATAACGAATTAAATTTACAGCTGAAATGAGGGCTGAGCAGCTGAGCAGTTAGTCACATATGCTACAGTAATACACCAACAGGTGAGTCTGGTGAACGACTATAACCTTGCAGGAATCAATTATTGAGTATATATATATATATATATATATATATATATATATATACCTTTTCATGCACGAAACTTGACGACTGCCAAAAGTGGCAACTGGGAATCATAACCCCATGTAATTTTGTTTTGCATTTGAACCCAGTATACATTCCATTGCATATGAGGAAAATTTTTCAGGGAAAGTATAGTATAGAAACCGTTTTCCGTTATAGCATTTGCTGAATTCATTCGTGGCCGGAAGACGTCTTCCAGGTGGCAGCCCTATAATTTAGTTATGATGTATAAACACAAAGAGTGCTATATTCCTAAAACGCGCTTTGTATATTATTCGCACTCGAATCACGATATAGGCTGTCAATTTTAATAATCCCTTTTGACATATTTCGTTAAAATCGTGCTTATCATATTTCGTGAAACAAAAACAATAATTAAAAACAGTTAGAAGCTGAATAATTAACATCATGACTTTAAGAGCATCCTTGACGACTTGTAGCACATCGTCGTCCTTTATGAATCAAGTCAATTTTATCGACTCACCTGCATGAATCAAGTAAAAATGTGTTTTTCTCAGCAACCAAATGTTCGATTTTAAATTGGAAAAATGAGTTTTGTAGACAATTATTCCTGTTTGCAATTCGCCTAATTTTCATCAAATTCCTGATGCATCCTTGAGGAGAAAAATGTTGAACTTAAAGCAACCCAAATTTGCGTTGTTTATGCCAATATGTATCGTTGTGGTTGTGCCCTTGTGTCTGTAAATGTTTCTGAATGTAATTTGATTATCAGACATATATCCAGACATAGTGTTAATTAATGGTTTCTCGATAAAATGACCACTCCACCGGAAGTAGCCGCACAGGTTGCAGGCTATTCTCCAGAGAAATTCGGCAGAAATCTTTTTCACACTAGACTAATTATATACAGGAATAAATTGTCTACAAAACACATTTTTCCGATTTTAAATCGGGCGTTTGGTTGCTGAGAAAAACACATTTTTACTTGATTCATGCAGGTGAGTCGATTTTTTTGCACTCAAGTGTATGTAAACTGAATTTCCAGTTAATTGGCATGTCTTTAGCTTTGTATTTTATTTACCCCATGAATCAGCATTGCGTTTTGATTTTTTTTTTGAGGGACGAAATGAACGGAATTTCGATAGTTTTCTGACCTCATGCTATATAGTTGCAATATTTCGTCGCCGTCATTGAAAAACTATGCGTTATAATAACAGTCACGACTTCCATTAATTTTTAGTTAATACAGTAATCTAGGCTTGTAAGTTGCATCTGGCAGCTGAAGGTTGCAATCATGAAGTGTTGCAATGCATTCAACTTGTTCACCAAATGCTTTTAAATTAATTCTTGAGCTTTCAGTGTGTGTGTGTGTGCCGTTTATATAGAAATGCGCATTGGGTTGTTAAGCCGGCTAAGCCTAAATACACATGTCGACCCCCGCGGAGGTCTCAAATTATAGGGTGTAGAAAGAAACGCACATGCACTCGTGTATAAATATACTGATTAAGACCAGCTTAATTGAAATCAATCATTGTATGCGAAAACTTGGCAAAATATATATCATAATACTCAGGAAACGTCAGCAACATTCCGTTAGGATTTCACTTGTTTACTTTAACGTGGCCTAAAACCCTCCTCTTATAACCACCTCCTTAATGAATTAAATAACACATAAATAATATTGCTAAGCTCTCAACACTTACTAAAATTAACGCCTTAAAACTTCCGACACACCAAATAAAAGCAGTTATTATGCACGCAACTGAATGTTGCATTTTAGTATATATTGGTCAGCATGTGCTGCATGTCAGTATACCCTGTAATTAATTATCCATTATAGCATTTAGTCCTTAAGATGCTCCCACTGTAGTAATTTATTGATAGATATTCATTTACTCGTGTGTGCACTGTCATCTGTTGTGAAATGAAAGAAAATGTACGTGAAATAAATTGTATTTGATGGCATAACAAGATATATGTGATTGCATTTTTATGGATTCATCCATTTTATTTTATTTTTTGAAAATTTTAGCCCACATAAGCGGTATTTCTCTTTAAAGTAATAATCTCCACTATACATATAAGGCTAGTCAATGGAGCCACTTAAGCCTCTTAATTGCAAACCTAATTCATGGATGGTTGATGTTGCAGTTCCGGTCAAGGGCGTGAGGGCGTTCTTTTGAACATTTGTGCATTTTGCGGTTTTCGTGACTTTATCCAATATAGACAAACGTATAATTCCTTAAACATTTTCCTCAATAAATTCTGATAACTATACAGGCTTAATCCAAATAGACGTTCTAAACTTTTATGTATAACATCATATATCATATACAGTTTGGCACATATACACGCATGGCAATAAACTTCACCTTGTATGTGCCCGATACTAGTATAATATTCGAGTAAATCTGAAAATTTCTTTGTGATCATGAGCTTGTTGAAGTGTATCCAATGCAGTTACGGTTCACGACATTTATTTTTTGATAAAAGTTTGGGGTTGTACATAAATGAAATACAGAATACAGTGGAGTCTCACTTATACGAATATGAGGGGGAACAAAAAATTATTTTTATATAAGTGAATACAATGTACATGTACTAGCTGTATTTTAATAAAATAGAGAATGATTCTTCTTAAAAAATGTCGTTTAATAGTTTTGTCAATGTATACATATGTATACATTCAAAGAAAAAAAGAAACAAAAAAAACAAGACGTATTTGATATAATCATAAACAATAAGGTACATGTAACTTAAGTTACATCTTCAGAAATGCGCTTATTTTGTCTTAAAAACTCTGTAATTTTATAGCTTGCTTGTTTTTCCTGCAAACTACATATTATATAAGACCTGTTCACAGTCAATAATAACATCACTCTTTTTCGTTTACATCTTTAGAATAGACGAAACGCTTCACAATTATGTGAAAAAGCTCATCTTATAATTGAATAGTATTTACACAAGGGGAAGGAATCAGCGTTTGTATAAGTGGAAGTTTTGTATAACTGAATATCGTATAAGCGAATACTGCATTACACAGGTTTAAATAAAGTTTTGCTGGGGAACAAGAAATTGTTTGCATAACTTAATGTTTCATATAAGTGAGCATCGTATAAGTGAGACTCCACTGTACTTAATAAATTTAACGGAAGATACAAGTCTATATACAAATAAGAACACTGATGTGAACTAAAACAGTTAAGCACTATACAATGTATATTGAAAGGGCTAGCAATTTTTTTCTCCAAATATAAGGTATATATTAATTGGCAATTAAAGACTGTAAGAAGCTTCTGCCAAAACCAGTGCCTAAATACATTTTTTCTGCACCCCCTTTCCCCTACATTTGGACCCGCCGTTAAAGATGTGCAATGACCTTTACCTCGAGACTATTTCATAACCAGTCGTTATACAGACAACGATTAAGTTCGACTACTTTTTGGCAGAGTTATATCTTGGACCTATATACATATAGCGAATGTACCATCAAGCCCATATGCCTATATAATTGCTATAGCCAAACTTCTTCGTAATTATTTAAATTACGACCACCCTGCATGCGTGCCAAGTTTAATTTTACTAGTTTTTAATTGTTCTCGTTCAATATTGTCAGCGCCCTATACACGTAGTATAGGCCAACGAGAATCGAGCTTGACCTGCTGACCCCTCGCCCTTCCCTATTTTTGCAACTTGAAATGCTGAAAAAGTTTGATGAGACGCCACCTGGGGGCTTGTGGGAAGATTTTGACATGAGTTTATGAAACGGATTTATTCTTTTTTACTTTGTCGTGAATTTTACCTGTTTCACCCTACGGGGTCGCCTCCCCATGGCTACGAATCATGGACTGAAAATCTGCTTCGAGCTTTATTAATACTCATTATATGAAACTTTAATTGTGTTTGCCCACAAATCCTTACAATGTCTATGCCCATCCTGTTCTTAGAAGTATTTTGTAATTTATAAAAGCAAGAAAATCTACATGTAGCTTTCGAGAAATTGGTAAATTCTTAAACGTAATCTGTATTATACTTGTATAATCTCAAAGTGTGAACCACCAATTTATCTATAAAAGCAATTGTATCTTTAATGGATATTAGTTTATATCAACAAAGTTGTTTTTGAATAAGGTGTTGTAAAGACCATCTGCAGAGAAAGGATCCAAATGAATTAATGATATATAATGGACAAATTAAATCTGTAAATTATTGGACATGTATATGTTAAACATGAAAAAACAGGAAAATATTGTAAAGTGATATAATATCCACAGATTCATCCACATATGTATTTGCACATATTTGCAAAATGTACACTGTTGCTTAATTGAGAAGTTGCTCACACCATATACATAGTTGCACATGGTGGAAAATTTTGGAATCTCCTTACAATATAATGTATAAAATATCATCATGATTGATGATATTCCACAAGTTCAATAAAGCTCAAATTACTGAGGTTTACTTGAGCCAATGAAACATAAAGGTCACGTAAAACTTGAATAATCACCGTCTGAATATCTATAACTGCATTCATTGTGGTTTTGTAGAAATTAATCAAAATCAAAATGTCTATATACTACTATTCCAATGTTATAGCATAGGATAAAACGAATTTAGTTAAACATGACCAGTTTTACCTATATTATATTTTAAAATTTCTTTTATTATGCATGATTGAAAATATGGCTATCAGTTGTTTATTTTCATACTGATTATCGCCCCTATATCCCTCCCTATCTTCCCACTTTCTAATAAGTTAATTCGAGAAACGTCTCTCGCAAAACTGTATAATAATAAAAGTTGGATGGTTGATAATTATAATAATTACACACAGCCACTCTCCAATCACCTTTACCTCCTCCGGTTTTTTCCTTTCAAAATTAAACTTTTTTATCCGCGATATGATTTATTGCTTTTGTGTCGAAATTAAAATTTGCGCTCAGGTATTTGGATGACCTTATAGCAGAGGCTGTTTTTTGGAGGTCAGCATGGCTATAACGAGCATTGTGATCCGGATTAAATTAAACCAGCATTTCATGGCTCGCTTATATAGCAAATCTATTTTAAAGCCCGTATACCCATGCAGTGAGTTTCTTCTTAAACTATATGGTAATAGTTAAATGATAACAGCATGAGCTATTAGTTCTTGTGTTGGGCCACCTGTCTTGGTAAATTTTATTTTCAAAGTTAAGCTAAATTATCGCAGATTTCCTAAAGCTTATCGGGCAGACATGCTTACGTAACATGATTTTTCTGAGAAAATTGAATGAATCACAAAGGTGAGGCACGCCTGAATTTTTTTCTCTTTATGCGATAATTGACCAAAATTGTCTGTAGAAAGTTTGCATTGAACATGCAAGCTGCATGATTCTCAAGTTTTTGTAAAATTTGTGATCCAACATTTGATGGGCCAACAACAAACATGCTTATTGAATGCGATTTACTATTGCATTGGTCAAACTATTTATATTTTTAGCAATTTGAAGGTAGTGTTAAGAATCAAGTGAAAATCATATCATTCAATGATATATGGTTTATATACTGCATGTATATATATTTTATTTATATTACACCCTGTAAAAATGACCGCTTCTTAATTGAATAAAAGAGAGCGGCCATGTTGGAAATGCCATATTAAAGTTAGGGCATGCTCCACCAGGGAGTATTGAACCGGAATAAGGATAATTATGGCTAATTGTCATTAACAAATATAAAGACCACATGCAGGTAAATTTTTTTGGCGAATTTCATCCTGCACACATGCGGCAATAACACGCAAGTGTTGACAATTCTGCATGAATTTCCAATCGATGATATCACCTTAATTAAAATGATTCTGAATTTGAGGCAATTCAAAACAACAAAGAGACTTCAGTCAAATAACCGAAAATTAATTAGAAGAACAGTATTAGCTGAATAGGTTTAATGTGATGCGTCTAATTGCAGAATTTTATAAATAATGAACCATAATATAATGGCTCTTGGAAAATCTCTTCTATTTTAATGACAGACGAACCCAGTTTAATAGAATTATATTTGTGTATATTATTTAGCTTCATTTAGTAACTTTTAAATTCTTCATTTGTAAGTCCTTATAGTGAGAAGATTAGACACATTTGTATACCCCTTGCATGGCCAATCGAAAAAAAAAAAAAAGTTTGAGGGGTGATATTACATGTGTGTATATAATTGTATTCCACTTAACAACTTGAGTTATAGATACACTGCAATAATTTTAGGCGCCAGAAATTTGTTTCGGAAGTTGCATATTTATAAAAATTCAAACAAAAAATGTCCGAGACGGTTTCCGTTTCTCTCCATATCGCAATCATAAACACAATTACGGTTTACGAATTTACGAGAAAAAAAGTAATATATGCAAAAATAGGAGAGGATCGACCTTAATTGCTATAATTTCGAATACAATTACTTAATTAAAATAAATCGAAAAGAATAGCCAACTCCCAACAATCTACATATTTTTTCAATGACCAATTAAGCATGCAGGTTGTGTTATTTCCTATACAAGCCCTGAATTTTTTTCTTCTGGACCATATAAATTGTATTGCTTATTTTACACAAGCAATTTCACACTTTTAGCCTTTGCTTGTCTTTCATATATAGTTTCAGCCTGTTTACACTGATGCTGAAATTATAGACGCGCGTCGAACGACCAGTTTTGCTCCACCCATTTGAGGCTAATGAGATCGAGCGTTTTGCATATGTTCCATTTTTAAACATCACAACTATAGATATAAAATCACAACGTTCATATACAACCACTGCTTGTAATTTCACATGGACAAATATCAAAGTATACGATGGACGAGATTCGTGTATACGTTCATCTTTATTTATTCATATTTGTATGACCAATTTATGCCAATGATTGACAGGAATTTGATACTCGTAACGAACAATGACCCTCTGTACGGGATTTAATGATACTAATTACCAAACGAGAGACGTCCACATATGATGTATGTAGTATAAATCGACACATTTTTCCTTATATACATATATACACACACACTTATACTGCATTAGTATATAATTCAGTCCCAATGTTGGAACTTTTAAAGTATAATAATGAGCGATTGTCTTTTTAAGAGGGAATTTCAAAATGTATACATTTCTAATAAGCTTTGAAACAGTACATGGCAGCATGTAAGAATTCTCAAAGTCTTATATACTATATAGGTGTCATTATTGAATTAATTGTAAACACATGTGTTCTATATCTGCATTAATTAAACTAAAATTAAAGGTAATATAGGATACCAAACTGCATGCATGCTGAGAAATTCACGCAAATCATTTCCCTCATTGCAAATGGGCACTGCATATGTTAAAAGGGTGTGTATTAATTGTATAACCCTACAAGATTTATAGAGCCTTCATCGTGCATCAGTATATAGGTCCATGTTTTAAAGTTAATTTTAACGATGACACCTTTAAAACCTTTAAGATTAATTAACTTGTCAAGATGAGTGCTTATAAAGTCTAGACTTAAATACAGAGTGAAGTGTATGTATATAAGGAGCATGTCAAAACCTGAGATCTTAACTTTTGCATCATAGATGGGGTGGGAGAGGAGACCGACTTAATTTGCATTTAAAGAGGATTGATCATTAATTGTTCAAATTTTGAATTGGGCTACCACACGCATGCATGCGCTCGCCAATATATATATACGAATATACTGGCCACGAATAAGTGTGCAATTAACACGCATGCAAATCAAACTGTGGATGACAACATTTCTAATCAACTTTAGCATTAAACCTATACATGTATAGACTTTATCCATTCACGCATGATGTCGATGCTGACACGCTTCATCAAATACGAGTTTTCATCAGAGATCTATTGACTGGAAAATTCTGAAATGTGCAATTCGAAGAACTACATTTAATTTCGAATGAAAATATAAAAAATTGTTGGAGACGGGCCAAGTTCAAAATATATTGGTCTTGTGGGTTATGTCAAATACTGCAAAACGATTTACATAACGAAATTGATTTGGTGAAATGCGGTGATGCCATGATCTTAAATATGTGGATGTGTTATGTAGCATTCCATGGGATTGGTGGGCCACAAGGCATGTCACAGCGGGTCATCTTAATCCCACAATAAATGCAATTTCATCGATAACCCGTATATAATCCGAAAGAGTGATAATCATATATATATGCATGCCTTCCGAGGAATTATGCGTGGAATGCTATACGTCAGTATGACACAAACTCCTATATACAGGAGCGCCATGACATGGGCTGTCTGGAAATGCATGTATCTGTCTGTATACACACATTTCCTGCATGGAAAGAAAAGCAACTGCATTGCTGTTCAACAAGTTGCCATCCACTCATTTTAGGAAGCCCATTGAAATATCCGATGAATACAGCTTAGAGATAACGAAGTCCTTCTTTTTTCATGACCTACTTTGTCTGACAAATTCATAGGGTCTATGTAGAATTGCATGGTAACTAAAAAATGCGAGGTATATAGTGCGTCATGCAATGCATTGTGTTAATGTCCTATCTGTAGAAAAGTATCGGTAAAACGAGCGGGAATGCATGATATAAATTTTTATAAAAATCACAATTTGTAGTGGACATAAATAGTTTAATGTAAATAGTGTATAACAGATATATAACGCGGCATGCATATAAGAATTCAAATATATATAGTGTATTGTGAACGCACTATATATAGAAATGGTCAATTCCCTATCCTTGAAAAATGTCTTTTGTAACATAAAAGTAAACATGACCAGTCTCATCCTCCTTTATATATACAAGGCTAAATCCCTTAAGCTGCTTCGCGGTATATCAATGGGCTTTTTACTGTCCCTTAAACCCCACTCAACTTTCCGTCCCATTGAAATATATATATATATATATATATATAGTTTGACGTCTTCCTCTCACATGCACAAGGGGCTCACAGGCTAATATAAAGCTATGAAAACTGTAATGCATTTCTTTAAAACATCACTTTGTTTTCTGTTACAATGACGAAACTGCAAGAATTTATTTTAGCAAGATTATAATCAATTAATGCAATAATATACGCCTTTGGTGAAATTCGATAGCATGGAAAAGTCCCTTCGCAGAAGTTTAACGATAAAAGTGTAAGAATTGTATACTCTCCCATACCTGAGGATTTCGTATAAAATTAACGCATTTATTGGAAACATTATACACATTGTAGTATATCGAAAAATGTATGCACTGCAATACATGTGCTTAAAAAAAAGCGAAAAATAACGTTCTGCTGTAACTGCATATTTGTAATTTTTTTAAAATAATTCTTTATCAATTCTGTATAAAATAAAATTAAATGTAATAAGGATATTTGTATAATATAGGCTGCACAAATATACACTTAACGAGAAACTATATACTCGCCATTCAATTGCATGGAATTATTTCAAAACGGCCGGGATGCGGTCAGCCGTTCCAAAAAAGGGCTTAATCACCAAATCATCAAGAATTTCTTCATTTAGAATGTTATTATCTTAGTGTACCGCAATTAAAAAATTCTCTATACGTAAAATGGACGTTATAATCAAAAGTCTATACCTATACATGCATGAAGCGCGAAAGCATGAAGGGCTCCCATTTAAGTTTGATGTATAGTTTTACGGTTGCCAATAAAAGAAAAAACGTGAATGAACTCGTAAACACGTGTGATTGAACGGAATCTTCGAAAGTAAAATAGCATTTACCGAAGTTTATGAAAATAGCGAGAATTTCAAGTTCGGCAAATACGCCGTGAAAACAGCAGCGCGAGGCGTTCGTCCTGTGCCGCAGCGGGGAGCCGAAGGCCGGCGTGGAGCAAGCGCTGGCAGCCGGCATTTTCGTGTTTCCCAGCGGGGGGAACGGGCGAACATCTCCCGTGGTCTGCGCATTGACAAGCGAGAAAGCCGCCGCCATTATTAATGGACATAAAAATGGTCGAGGAACACGGGGTCAGTTTACAATGTGCTTAGTACTTATTTTTCTTCGACTCAAATTGGCCTCTTTTGTCGTTTTCTTGTTAGGTTTGTGACAAACGGTCGGGGATTTGTGTGCAGTGCAAATACGCGCATGTAACTTATACCCGAATTACCCTTTTCAAATATTTTTAAAACACAAAAGGTGGACTCGAGAGCGCCATATGTCTATAGTCTGGGCTATGGACATTGCAAGGGTCCTAGAACTTTCGTATATCCATTCTGATAACATTTTACTATAGTTGTACTGTTTGCAATATATATCATACATCGCCTTATTGTATCCGCATGGTTTTGACAATATTTAATGTCACTTTGTGATATCGAAAATTATATTAAAAATTCATACATTTATTTTAGACTGTTGCATTGTTAACTGTACAAACCATAATATCATTTAAAATACATTTAATGTGATTTTCCAACGATTGACATGTATTTTGTAAGTTGGAGTCTGTATATAGCCGGACATTTTTTTCTTTTATAAACCATGCATAAGTCTATACCAAACTTTCATAACAAATAAAATGAATGAAAGTTCATATATTCAATATGATTATTTCGTATATTTCATATAATAACGGTTATGGGATTCAAATTCAAATGATACAATCAGGATTGATTGCCGGAACCACTTTGTGGCCCATGCGTTTTGTTCAATGCTTCATCAAAGATTAATTAAACCTAAATTTAATACATTAATATATACTTTAGCTGAATCCGGGTGGATTTTCCAAAAAAAATATATATATACTTGTTGCCATGAGTAAATATATATTCATCACTTTTTAGAGTATATATTGCCTCCGAATATATAGGCTGAGAACTTTTGTGCATTGTCAACCGTTCACGCAAGAGCTTGCAAAACACGTCAAGTTAGAACTCTGAAATTTCACGAGAAAAAAAAAATCCGTGAAATGCATTGAAATACTCACAGTTTTGGTGAAAAACCCCAGGGCTTGCGAAAACACTTCAGGCCCTCGATCTGCGGCTTGGCTTAAATCCGTAATCATGGGGCCCGGACCAAGAGGGCGCTGTTTGGACAAATTCACACTATCCGACACGGACGCGCAATCCTCGTCTTCCGGTGTTCGCAGCCGGATCCGAATGCGCGACAAATGTGAGGTTAAGCGTTGGGGAAAGGGGCGTGCAGCGGAGGTGGTGCCGAGGGGGTGTCACTGTCACACCACCATAGTTAACGATACTTTTCAGCGTCAGCCATGCTTTTTCGGCAGCGCCGTAGCATCGCTTACATCGATGGGGGTTGGCACGTTTTAGTAAGCAAACTATTATTTACGCGCAGACTATATCGCGGTGAATGGAAAAAAAAGGGGGCGGGCGCTAGGGGGCGCCACTTCTTGAACGTGGGACGGACGATTATACATGCGCCAAATGTATACGAGGGGGAAAGTTTAGAATTAACCAAATTGCATTCACATGGCTATCAATTAAAAGCATTTAACCTCATGAGGGACTAATTCTTCACATGAATATAGTGTCCACATACTGTACACTGACATCTTATAATACTTAATTGTAACGTTTTCAAGAATTCCCAATGATTCTTGAAATGTATATTGTGCTGATAAAGATTTTGCGAGAATCGCGGTATAGAAAGTATTCCTTACCAACATAAGATTTTTAGTGATTTTTCGATTTGCGATGACTATAATTTGACAAACATTTGAAGACTTAGCTAAATAGACGTTTTAAACATTTTATTTGGAAAGGACATCAGTTTTACTCTTATCGAGCAATGGTATACGCTGTATATATAGTTTATATCATTATAATATCGAATTTTAGATAATACTGTATACTATACGTTAGAATTCAAGTTCTATACCATTCATTTAATACATAGGACGGTTCGTGGGATGATGGAACTTATCGATGCATGCTATACTAATGACGATGAAATATTTTGTAAATGTCCCTAGACTCCTATAACATAATTTAGCACAAAATATATGCAATGTATATAGAGCATCTTTAGTGATGATGCAGAGAACATATACGAGGGTCGTTCGACAAGTCCCTTCAATAAGGTTTGACACATTTGGGGATGGACATGAGCATCTTGAATAGTGAAAGGAGGGCATGCGGTGCGATGGCCCAACTGACCCTCGCTGGACGCCACTTTAGGGCGAAGAAAGAATGACCCGCGTAGATATACAATGCGGAATAAAAGGCACCAGCGTACTCACCCCGTGTATTAAGCTCGTCATTGTGTCTCGAGATCGGTGATGAAGGTTGGTCCATGCGCGTTCATATGATCAAGGGGAAATATCCTTTGTGGAAAAAACAACACATGTGCAGCCTTTTATTTTTTGCTGGGTCCGAACCGCGGTCTTCCGAAATAATAACTTAAAAAAATGGTTCCAGAGATGAACACAAAAAAAGAAGTGTTGACGCTCGAAAGCGAGATGCTGCGAAGCTACGTCGGTCGAGGAAGAGCGACTGACCGCGAGTAAAAAGCAGAGAGGGTCGAGTGGCAGTATTAAAAGGAGGAAACCTGGGCCATCGGACCACAGCCAATGCACGTGGAGGTGTAGATTATAAACGATGGGAACGCCCCCTATGGCCGGCTAATTGGGGTTGGGGAAATCCGAGGCGAGCCATTTTCTACCAACCAAATCCCATCGAAGTTATTGTCTATTGATTGATTATGGTGCGCCTAGACATCAGCGACCTCTGTTACCTTGTTATATAACTTTGGGATGAAAGCAGTGATTTTATCCCTGCTATTTATCGGCAATTCATCGGGCCGTTGAATCTGCCGTTAAAGGTTGCAAAGACCCCCTTTGCCAAACTCCCCCCCCCCCCCCAAAAAACAAAAA
>JAQGBW010004782.1:0-13136 GCA_034698625.1 Julus scanicus
TATATGAAATGTATATTATGCATATATATACATATATTGTTAATATATTCTTCACATATTAATTTTCCATATGGGTCATTTGTTAATGTTTCATTGGTTAATTGGTTTACTTTTATTATACTAAGCCGGGTGGAAAAATTATATCCTACATGCCGTATATAGAAGATTCCATTTATATATATACACCAGAAATTTGATTTACAAAATATGTAAATATGGTATACAGGGTGGACCAGAATTCCTCACCACCCCACTTTTTTTTTCTTAAATTTTATGCCCTATTCCCACCAAACCTAGACGTTCGGAAAGTATGCCGAATCGTCACCATCAGATGGCGCAACAGCAGCAGATTGTCATTCCGTGTATTCCCACCAAACCGACAGTAAGCAAGAAATAATATCCGAAAACAATAATTCGAGATTTCAGTGCACGTGTTTTTTTCCGCTCGATCCACTGGATCGTCTGCTAATGGGCGTGGTTATCCGCTTAACGGAAAGGCATGACGTCACCAGTGCGCATGCGCATCGTCTTCAGTCTGGTAGGAATAGGGCATAATAGTTATGAAAATTCTGCTAATGGGGTTAAATAGGAAGTCATGTATGCATGTGGCGGTGACTTTTGGTCCACCCTGTATACGTATTGGGAAATTCTTATAAGGGGAAATATGAGAAATTGGATATATATGAAAATATCAAAAATACTATATACCCACACACATAAGGGCAAACCCGTATATGGGGCATAATATGGCTCATATGACCATATACAAGTTTTCTATTCGGGAGTGAGAAAATATGACTTTAATTTACACCAGAAACCACTTTTTAAAAGGTCATTCCTTTATTTTTTTTTCGAGCATTATGTGACATCAGTATATATGACTCCATTTATTACGTTCCATCATTCTTAGGGTCGGCAGCCATTTTTGTCTCCCATAATAGTAAGCTTCACACTGTGACAAATGTCCATTTTCGCTGCTTTTATTGCCTATTGTTCACAAAGCTAGCAAATTTTAAAAAATGTGACATTATAGCCACCCATTTTTATTTAATAAATTGTCCAACATGGCGTCTCATAAATTTCGATCACCATTCGTCAACGGGAATTCCCCAGAGGCCAGTGATACTCTTGCATTTATTTATTCATGAATTGTTGCCGCCGGAAGTGCCCGTGTGGGCAAGAGGAACATTCCCTTTATTCCTACCACCCCGTCTGACATTAACTTTCTGCGGATTTATTTTATTGACCAAAAAAAGCAAGATGGCGGCCCCCAGAGCCCTATATGAATCCCGTATGGAAGCAACGGGGGATTTCTCTCCATGCATCGCGATAACAAACCCATTTGTATTATAATTCAAGTGGTTTCGTAAAATATGGCGACTGTCGAGCTTCCGGTTGCATCTTATAGAAACTAGAACAGGAAAATGGCATCTCTGAGAAGAGACTTGCATGGAGGGAAAGAGATATGGATGAATCTTCAATGTGGATCAATACTATAAAGATGTTTACTAGTCATGATTTTGGATTCAGACTAGTTGAATATATAGCTTATAAGAGAAAAACAATGCTGATTCTATCATGTGACTTGTGACTTTTTTGTAAGTTGTATGAATGTCTTGGTAATACTTGTTTCATAAACTTGGTGAAACTAAAGTGGTTTTTTGGCAAATTCTCAAAGTGCTTTAACTATGAATTTTTGTACAAAGTTTTAAAGAGTTTGTTTGCTATATTAAATAGAAACATGCAAATGCACCAGACTTGGGCAAATTGTTATCATGAATAGAAGTATTAATTATGATTGCAGTGGAATCATACTCTATAAGTAGAGTACATGTAATCAGTAGTCATATGAAAAAAATTTATAATCAAATCTGGACAAATATGCACTCATGTGCAGAAGTACTGATTACGAATACTATTGTACTCTATGATACGAGTACTGATTACGAGTATAGCGAATTGCAAAAGCATTGCTTTGGGAATTCAATTTATTTTAATCACCGTAGATTTTATTATAAGCCGAAACCATTAGAATTTTTAAAGAATTGTAATGATTATGAAAACACAATTACCCTCTTAGATATTAGCAAAATCTTAATACTTACAGGAAAATTGGCGTTTAGGACGACCATCATTTCAAGTTTCTCATTCTCGTTACTCAAATGTATTAAATGCTCTCATAATTTCAGATTACATTAATACTCAAGTATATTTGAAATCACCTATTGTTGAGTTCATTGTTTTTGAGTTCGTGTTTTTTTTTCTGTGATAGTTAACTATTTTTACTTTAAAACATAAATTTAAATATTGTTTTTATTTGAAGTTATGATTAATGAGAAAATATCAACATATTTTCCAAAAACATTCATTGGGGTATGCTGGAACATGTCCCACTGTACCTTATAATGTTTGTGATCCACTGTACCCCGTATAACCAATTTGATTTGAATAAGGCCTTACAGCTGACCACATGGCTAATTAACATAAACTTTAGTTTGAAATTATAGCTGGATATAAACACTCGTCAATGGTATATTGCAGCATTACCAATGTTTTATAATTACACCTAGAATAAAAATCCGATTGCGATTTGAATAATTACTTTTCAATAACAAAAACTTTAACTGCAAATATTTTCTTCTATACTTGTGTCAGATCGCAGAAATTTCGGTTAATGAAAGAGTGCTGCATACAGCTTCTTTGCAACTGAAAAGCATTGGGTTGCTGATAAAACCTGATTTTACCTGGTTGTACCACTGTGCCCCGGTCTCCCCCATAAAATAGTGCATCCGCAATACAACTGTGTATGCATTGTTTGCCCAATTTCAGGGATGAAATAGCAGGTTGTCCCTGTAGTGCAGCAATCACTGCAAGCTCCCAAGTATTGCGTGTTTGCGTGAACAAAAACTTTAACTGTAAATATTTTTTTCTATACTTGTGTCAGATCGCAGAAATTTCGGTTAATGAAAGAGTGCTGCATACAGCTTCTTTGCAAATGAAAAGCATTGGGTTGCTGATAAAACCTGATTTTACCTGGTTGTACCACTGTGCCCCGGTCTCCCCCATAAAATAGTGCATCCGCAATACAACTGTGTGCAGCAATCACTGCAAGCTCCCAAGTATTGCGTGTTTGCGTGAATATTGGGAGTAAGTGCAACATGTTTTGAGATATATGGGGATCACGGCCCTTTCTTGGACCTCATTCTATCGCTATGAGCCCGTGTGCCCCATCGATTTATTAACGGATTCTAGGATTACATTAGGATTGTAGTGATAAATGTAACGAGGTTCTTTTAAGTATGTAAGTGATGTGCACGCTTTTCATCAGTGGATTTAGCCTTTTTCGCATCACCCTTTGCCTCCTTTTACCCATTTCATAATCTAGGGAGCATTTTAAGGTTGACTGGTTTGATCCTTTGACCGAAAGAAACGAAGAAATATTCGTCTTATAAATAGCTGGGGCGTTTTAGCGGAAAATGAGCTGAAGCAAACGACGATTATGGGGGTTAATTAGAGGGTGATAATGACGCTAGACCTTTCATTACCTCGTGATGACGTCCTTTTGCACCTAGTGCATATCCATTCAATTCAGTGCATATTGACATGGATGAAAGAGAATATAAGCCATATTACAGTGACCTGCAGCGGTGAGAACTTCGACATCGACTTTTCAGAACACTTAAGATGTTGAAAAATGGTTCAGACAGTACAAATTAAATCGAACTTTTTGTGACATTTTAATGGATACTTGTTTAATAGTAGAAAATTTTACAACAAAAAAATACTGAATTTCAGTTGTCTTCTTGTATTTTATCCTTGAGTTTTGATAAACTTTTTCGTAACAACCAATGGCAGAATACTATTGCCGAATATATATTAAGACCATTAAATTTTCATCTTTTTACAAGTTAAATCTTACTAATCACTACAAATCACTACTAGTAGGAATATGCAATTATTCTGGGTATACAGTATATGGGCATATATTTACCCATATATGGCGTTCTTGTCCACACATGGTAATGTATGACCATGAACAGTTTGCCCATAAATGATAGTGTATGAATATGTATGACCATGTACATTATGTTGACCATGTACATTATGTTGACCATGAACATTATGTAGTTCATGTATGAAAATATACAATATGTCCGTAAATGGTAATTTATGAAAATGTATGGTCATGAACATTGTCCAAAAAAAGTAATGTATGAAAATGTATAACCATGTATACATTATTTCCATATATTTTCATGTATGAACATATACAGTATGTCCATAAATGGTAATTTATGATAATGTATGGCCATGAACATTATGCCCAAAAAAGGTAATCTATGACCATGCATACATTATTTCCATATATGAACATGTACAGTATGTCCATAAATAGTAATTTATGAAAATGTATGACCATGTACAGTGTGCCTATGTCCATAAATGTTCATATGACCATATATACAGTGTCTCTACTTCTGCAGTGTCTCTACTTCTGCAGTGTCTCCACTTCTGTTATATCCATATATGGTGTTACCTGTTATGTAATATTTATATGCATTAAGCGTCATATTAATATGGAAATATCATATATGGAACATAATATGGCACATCATATGGCCCTATATACATAGGTATTCCACCATGGCTTTCACGTTAGGTTGTCAGATCAGCAGATTTTGACTGTCTAAGCCAATGTTTATCAACCATTTTTAAATCCCGGCACACAAATTTACCCTAAACCTCTCACGGCACACGCTCTACATATGTACATAGATGGTAAATTTACAACACTTGTGCAAATTCCTGCGGCACACCTTAAGATTTTGAAGTCAGTGCTACTTACTTTAAACAAGGTCCTCTTAAAAGCAACTTAAATGCATTAAATTCGTCTACAACGTGTCCAGTATACTTATCTTGACCTAGAGTTTGTTGCTCAACACGTTATAAACACAATATACTCTTGTTAAAAAATTTTATAAGGATATGGCGGAGATATTTGACAAGGGAGCCGTTACCAGAGTCTGTTTCGAAGTTGAGGGTCATAATTTTTTTTTTTTTTTCGTTCAAACCTGGAAGTTGATGAAAGAAATGTGGATTTTTCATGCGTCATAAACGCAAAATACTTATTTTTATGTCTTTTTCATACACATTTCGCAGCAGGTAGGCCTATTTTATGGGTACTTCTGACTTAATGTGCCGTTTTGGATATTATGTTTTTCACAGATTTAATGTTTACGAATTGGAGTTGGGGGAGGGTGAGCTCGGGGTTAGGGGTCATCAGCTTCTATAAGTAGCTTGCCTAATTGTTTCTTTGAGCATTAATATTGTGCGTTTAAGCTAGGGCTGTTTCATCGTACTTCAGATTAATGAGATGAATTAACAACACCTGGGACCCTATTTTTACCCCGCCTACGACTTTATTTTCATATCTTTCTTAGCTTTTGTTATTGTCGATCGCTATTATGAAATTATAGAATAAAGCCATTGAACAATACGTTTTATGATTAAAAATTTAATGAAATTGTTAATCTGAAATTAGCTTTGAAACATTTGTTTACTATCCTTATGTTGTTTTAAAAAAAAATATTGCTAGTTGTTGGTATGAATACTCATTGTTGATTGCATGTAACTGTTGTTGTTCGAATGCCATTCGTAGTTTTCTTAAATTGACTTAGCTTAAAAGTTTACATAAATAAACAAATCTTTAAGATTAGATAAAGAAACAATTTTACAAATAAATTTGTAGTGCATTTTTTTGATATGAGATGGGAAAATGTTTTCTTCAAATTATTCTTATCATAAAATCACATTTTTATATAAAACGTAGTTTCTTAAGAAATGTAAAAACCAATAAAGTACAGCATGCCTATTAACAATAGTATGTAGATTTCAATTGTCTTGACTTAAAATTTTTTTACAAAAATTATCATAATTAGATAAAGAAAAAACTTCATAAATAAATTTATAATAATTTTTTTATGATAGAAAGTGTTGTTTTTTCAAAATATTCGTATCATAAAATCACATTTTTTTTTTGTAAAATACAATTCCATAGAAAATTTAAAAAACAAAAAGTACATCATATTATTAATATGTAGATTTCAGTTGTCATGACTTAAAATTTTACATTGATTATCTTAATCAGATAACGAAAAAACTTCATAAATAAATGTGTAATACATGTTTTTGATACGAGTAGGAAAATTCTTGTTTTTCAAAATATTCTTGTCATAAAATCTCATTTTTATATAAAATATAATTTCTTAAAAATTTTTAAAACCAAAAAAGTACATTATGTAACCTATTTTCTTAAATTTGTAACACCAGATATTCTTTCAAGAACATTTTTATCTTATAATGTGTTGGGAAATATAAATTTCTGTATACTTTGATGATATAATCAATTAAGGTTATATTTGATTAATCAATCAACTCAATTTTCCTAGGTTATCATCAATGAAAAATTAACGCCACGGTGCATTTTTCACAATCCAAACTTAGAATTTGGCTGGTTGACGTCATGTTCGCTATTCAATCTGTTTTTTACGTTGAAATTGCTATTCAATTTAAATGAAAAGGTATCACACATATTTTTTCATTGTGTTGCCACTCAGATATGAAAAATGAAAAGTAGCGTTTTATAGATAACGCTCGTTATTCACGAACTTCTTCATAAATCAATATTAGAAAATAACAAAACTGGCATCTTTTTACCAAATGTAAGCCTTTTGTCTACATATTTTTTCAAACAAAAGCTGATCTGGATCGCGGCAATGTGACGAGTTTTTTTTTTTACTTCAACGTATAGTAGGTATTTTGAACTTTGGAGAATTTCAGTCAATATTGGTTTGTAAACGAAACATTGAATATAGAAAATGCAAACAAAAAAATCAATTTAAATTTCATTCCGCTACAGTGGGAAGAAGTAAAATAGTCTGTGTGTACAAAGTGTACATTCCCAAACATGTATACTTTATACACACAAACCAGACATCTTATAATTGCTTCTTATTCATAAAATTGGACAAGTTTAGCTCATGTATGGCCCTAAATTCCAAGGTGGCTATGCATTGTGTATGACCATGTAAGGCCTTATATATCTTGCCATATATGTCCATGCAGTGGTTAAATACTATCCACACATGGTTATTTATATGATTATTCTACGGATAAATAAGTTGAGTCATAAAAAAGAAGAACCCAATAAAAAAATCACAACTTCGTGAAAAATGCTTCTAAATAAAATTTTGCACTTACATAGAACAATAGTATAGGGGAAAAAAATATAAAATCTGCTCAAAAAGTTCTCTGGTGGCCTTTACACAAGCCTGGAGCATAACGCGCCATTCTTTGATTGACGAATTGATTGTATGCAGGTAGTTTCAAGTCTTCGATATTATTAAACTTCGATTTGTAAAACTTTTATGTAAGTGCCAAATTTCAATTAAATCGAAGCATTTTTCATGAAGTTGTGATTTTTTTATTGGGTTCTACTTTTTTATGGCTCACAGTGTATATGTCCATGTAGTGATTAAATCCGGGCTAACTGTCGTTAATTTATAAATGTTTTGATTGATTGCATTAGATGCTGACTATTCAGAAAACATCAACAACTATGGTGAAGGCACAAGTTATAAAAATACCTGTCAATTAATCCACACATTTTATAGTTACGTGTTGTTGTCGAAAACTGTTTTATTCGATTGACGAACATGGTGGAAAATTAGTGTTGCTAGGATTAACCTTCTATGACGGTGTAATTGACTTACAACACCAAAAACATTAAACATATTCTCTGACGTCATCGCATTACGTCATTGAGAATGCAACACAGATTTTGCATTTGAAAAGAGTAGAGAAAATTGAGGACAGGAAAAAAAACTAAGTTTTATTATCATATGTTGCATAAGCAAAAACTAGCATTGGGCCTGTAGTAGCTGGCAGCAGGAGTTTAGTAATACAGTAAAGATTGGCGTAAATTTCAGTCAGGATTATCATACACTTCATGAATTATGGACGCGAAAGAGCAAATAAGTCACTTCCAAGTTGACATGGAAGACATGTTTTGTTTTCTCTCGTTTTGAATATTATTCATGTTTATGCAAACATCACTATCTTAAATCTGAAAATTGTATCCATGCTTCGTCGTTAAAATAATCCAATACCTTGCATGGAATCAGATACTGCAGCTTTAAGTTGATAAAATCTCAATATAAGGATTTTTAAGATCAAAGTATGTATACGTACATGTATGAACTTGTACTGTATATGTCATTATATAGGCTCGTATATGGTATTTCAACACATATACAAGTATATATATATGTCTGAAAACATGAATAGCCATATGTATGACATACGTAGATATGACACTTTGTGTTGTGGTACTGGTAGAAATCGTGGACTTTTTTCAAACTATATATGATACAAAAATGATCAATGCATGTATGGAGATATAGGGGCAAATTTGATATACAAGGTGTGTAAAGTAAGTAATGAGACTGACAACGTAGTGTTCGATCTGTCAACAATGGGGATACGTGACTTGGAGGGGTGGTAGATGAACATTGTTATAGTCATTCGGTTGTCCCTAGCGATTTTTCCATGAATGTTTTTTCCTGGTGCATTCTAAAAATACGTGACATCAATTTCGAGCAACGGTTTTGTGCCTTGAGGCACAAATTCTTTGTGGACGATTCCCTGGCTATCAAAAAAGCAAATCAGCATGCACGTAATCTTGCTCATTCTTGCTTTTTTGGGCCTTGGAGAGGTTAAAGTGTGCCACTCCATGCTCTGACGCTTAGTTTCCGGGTCGTACTCAAACACCAAAGACTCGTCACCAGTAATGACATTTCCAAAAACTCAAGGCACTTTTCCCTCATGATGTCCTTTTGGTTCTGAAAAAGACTTTTTAGAACCATTTTTGCACAGATTTTTCAGAACCATTTTTGCACAGATTTTTCTCATCCCCAATTCATTGGTCAATATCTGATGAACGGTGGTGTGAGTCAAATTCAACTCTTCCCCTATCATTCTAACCGTTAACCGATGATCTGAAAGCACAAGATCCCGGATTCTGTCGACATTTTCATTGGTTCTTGAAGATGAAGGCCTTCCGCTGCATGGTTGATCTTCAATAAGTCCCCAGATACATGACAGTATCAATGACAGCGAGTTGACCACCATCCAGAAAGTACTCAGGTTGGCAAGTATTCCGCAAGAAACAAACCACTATGCATTTCCCCTTATTTAACTTCAACTGCCATTCATCACGTACACCATGAAGACAGGACGACGAGCTCACCCCTCAATTTAGGTGAGAAATCTCCAACTTCTTTCACCTCATCGTATACTTTGGAATCGCCCACAAAAAGTTTTGAATAACTATACAGCAACTTTGGAAGGTCGTTTATGAATAAGAGAAAAGTAAGGGCTCAAGGATGCTGCCCTGGGGTACACCAGAGGTTGTCTGCCCAGCTTGATTCAGCTCCATTAATTACAACCATGGATAACTGCCGTATTTTACGGACAATAAGGTGCGTCTTATAGTCCGTAAAATATGGCATGCCATATAAGGTCAATTTGTTATTTCCTTTTACCAAATTTCTCATATGCGGGCATATTTGCTCTTTAAATAGCCATATATTAACATACAATCTATGCCCATACAAAAGGAGTCTGTGAACATATAGCCGTACACGAGTAAATGTGGAATTTATGTCTATAAATGTGCTTATTATGTCAAGATATTTCCATATGTTTTTTCCACCAAAGTGACCAAGGAGAGAAAGGTTATGTGTGGATCGATCCTGTGTGGTTAGAAATGTTTTATTTTTAAGATCCTGCGTGATTGGAATAGATTTTCTGGGCTGCTATGTGGTTAGGAAATGTTACCAGGGTGTTTATCATACATTCGTAGTGTTGTCAAACTGACGGTCTTGAGCGGTCTATTTTCCATAAAGTTTATAAAGGTTAGGAATGTTGAAAGGACTTGCGTCATTTCGTGCGTCATGTTATATGTATAACGGTACTCTGCTCATGCGTTTGAGAGCCTATTGGGATATTTGATTTCAAAATAAGACCAGATATTATCCGGTTTAAACATTATAATCAATATAATACCTAAAATATGTTGTTCGTCTATGCATTTCACTGAATAAAAGAGTAATTAAACTTACAAAAAAATATGCTTTTTTGTTTTTAAGCATGTTTTTCTTTGATTCTGATGTAGGCCCATTTATATGGAAACGTAATGAAATCATATATTATTATTAAATGAAGCTTAGAAGCATTTTTTGTCGTTTATAAATTTTGTTTTTCACAGTGCAGTGAGTTTCAAAAGATTTTACATTAATACCATAAATGAGTAAAAGTTAAGAAAAGAATTATACATATGGAAATTAATATGCGTTTTATATAAATTGAAAGGTATTTATTTCCATTTACAAAAACTATGTATAGATACATTGTATTAGTATTATACTTAAATAGGAAACAGTATTAGGAATTATACAGGGTGTTCCAAAAGTGAAGTAACTTCATATTATCTAATAATAAAATTGTTTTTATTCTTTAATAAAGCATAAATATTGCTTCATTGTTTTTATTTGGATTTTTATATTTATTTCCTTTCATCATATCCTTATCAAAAATGTGTAGCATACCTCATATTGTTTATTTTTGTTATCTATTAAATATTTAATACGTTTTAAAGTAATGTATTAACTTATACATAGTGGAACTTCCTTTTACGAATTTAATCAGTCATTGACCCTGTTCGTGATCTGAATCAATTTTTCCGATTGCTATTAATGTAAATCCAAATAATAACGATTTTAATTTGATTCCTTGGAATTTATAAAACATTTTTGATGTTTCTTGTATTTAGTAAAACTTATTCGTAGCAAAGATTTTCTACTTGAACTAATAAAACAATTGTAGAAACTCGGACCTTTGATTGGTGGTCCAGAGAAATGTGTTTTTGAACTGAAGCATCGTTCGTGAAGCGAAACGACAAATGGTGTTCGTACACCGATTTCGTCAACTGAGGTTCCACTGTATACTTTTGATGTGTGTATTACTGGTATACTGTATCTCTATGCAGTAGTGGAAAAAATTGGAAAGTAATAAAATTTTGAAATTTTTTAACTTTAGTTTATTTTTATAACTTATTTCCATTTAAATGTTTCTTCTTTATAAAATCCAATTTAACAGTTTCCTTTTAGCGTTTTTTTTCGACTAAGGAGCATTCCACAGTATTTTTCAAATCTGAGAATTTCAAAACAAGCAATAAAACAGAGCTGTAATTCGTTGAAATTGCAAATGTTTGCGGCAATGGTTCCATTAACGTCGCTTTCAATTCGCTGAGTAATTCACTGATCGATGGATATTTCAATGTCCAAAAATTTACCCAACATTCATTCGGTAAAACTCACTCTTTTTTTTGTTTTTTCAAAAGGGGCAAAGAGAATGAGGGTGAATGGTTTTACATGTTTACGGTCCATTGGCAGAAGAGTTTGGTAATCGAAAAACTCCTTAAGTGGTCGTAAAATTGGAGCGAAAATGTGCAATTTCATTGCTTCATTTTCCCCAAATGTGATAGGGCTACTTATCGACTGTTTTCCATGACGTCACGCATTGAAAACAACAAAGGGGCTATGTAGAACCCGTACACAGAGGGCGCCATTGCTAGGCATCTGTTGCCTGAAGCGGCTTAGTATTCTATAATATTCTGGTTCTATTCTGCCATTAATGGACACAATAAGTTTTATCAGTGTACCTTACAAAAATAGATATTCTCAGGCTTATATAGTTTTAATATTCATTGTACAATCAATGTAGTTGCAAAACTTAATTTTACCTAAATCCTGTTGTTAAGATTGAACGTTAAGATTTTAAGAATGATTACTGGAAATTCTACGAAAGTTGTCAGTTAGAATTTTATGGATACGATTTGTAAAAAAATAAATAGTTTTCAAGATCTGTCAAGTACTTGATTCAAAAAACCTATGCTTATCCACGTGTGTAATTTGGTTAACAAACATGGCGGAGGCAGAGGCTTGAGTTAAATTGTCTATAGAAAAGTCCATCAATTTTGTAAATTTCCTTCCCGAGGGTCCTTCCCAAATTCCCTACGTTATTTTCTGAAAGTGTAATTTTCCGCTAAAATGATTTGAGAGGGCTTCCCCTACTTTAAACGTTTACCCAAATTTTCCGCATTTTGATTAAAAACAGGACACACATTCGCATGTTAACCTCGTACATCGAGTTTAAACATGTACGGTGTACAATAAAACAGTTAATGTGAAAAAAAACTTATAAAAAAATGAGAAAAAAATATATAAAGTGGATAAAAGACCCCCCTATTGGAAACGTTTCATGATAAATTATAAGACAAAGGAAGGAAATTTTGAGTTTAGGAAGTTAATTGGGATCGTTCACTCATCCTGAACGACGATAAATTATAGATCTTGTAAATTGCTTTGCAGTATACAGGGTGATATCCATCTGAAACTCCTATCTACAAAACAGCGGGTTTTTTTTAAGAGTGCCTTAAGCTTGTGTGAATTGCATTGAAGCTTATGTCTCTTGCAGAAAAACTTGTGCACAATTTATAAAAGCTTGTGTGTATTATGGTGAAGCTTGTGTGTATTGCAACGAAGCCTATGTGTGTTGCAATGAAGCCTGTGTGCATTGCAGTGAAGCTTGTGTGCATTGCAGTGAAGCTTGTGTGCATTGCAATGAAGCTTGTGTGCATTGCAAGGAAGCCTGTGTGTATTGCAAGGAAGCCTGTGTGCATTGCAAGGAAGCTTGTGTGTATTGCAGTGAGGCTTGTGTGCATTGCAATGAAGCTTATATGCATGGCAATGAAGCTTGTGTGCATGGCAATGAAGCTTGTGTGCATGGCAATGAAGCTTGTGTGCATGGCAATGAAGCTTGTGTGCATTGCAGTGAGGCTTGTGTGCATTGCATTGAAGCTTATATGCATGGCAATGAAGCTTGTGTGCATTGCAATGAAGCTTATATGCATGGCAATGAAGCTTGTGTGCATTGCAATGAAGCTTGTGTGCATTGCAGTGAAGCTTGTGTGCATTGCAGTGAAGCTTGTGTGCATTGCAGTGAAGCTTGTGTGC
>JAQGBW010004783.1:0-13134 GCA_034698625.1 Julus scanicus
CGTAGGCTAAATTCCCAGGTAGGTGTTGAAGGCCCATCCCCTGGCGTTGGTGTTTAGCCCTCGTGTTGCAGAAATAGACCAACGTTAAAAATCAACAAACAAAACAACAACAATGTTTATATCTTAATTGTTGTTTACGATTTATTACCTGGGTGCCTACAAATTGACATTTTTGATGGAATTGGGCCTCATTATGACGTAGTTTGCGTAACACAAATGGGCCAAATGCTATTTCTATATGAAAATTCTATGGTTCATCTGAATCAGGACCAAAAGAAAGATGGCTGAAAGCATGGCCTAGCCCAATCTCAACAAAAGATATCTGAAATATTGCTATTGCACAAGAACCACATTTTTAAGTAGCAAATAAAAACTTACCAAGAGCAGTACTGTCTAATGTTTGATTATTCCTTGCAACGCTGTCATTTACTGTAGTCTTGTATGGCATATGTAAATTGTTGTTAGACTACTTAAAAGAGGTTATTTAAGCAAAGGTACCGGCTGCTGGGCGGTGGCTAGTATGCTGGCGACACGGTAAACTAGCAATAAGGCTGGGAGGTTATTATTGATGTTATGTATTGATGTATTGATTAGACTACTGCAGGTCGTGTAAGACAGTGCACCGTATTCAGAACGAAGTAAGGCTTTATTTTAACAGAGTCGGCATATGGGAGCGAGTTTCGCGTACAAGTAATTCCAAAATTCTCAACAAGCAAAATCGGCAGTACGGCGGGTCCGTGTCCAAACGGGTTTTAGGATCCTTCCCACAATGCCTACTGAGCGAAGGATTGGTGGGCCAAGATTTTACCCACAATGCATGTGTCCCACAACGTGTAGGAGTTTTGGTACACATCATCCTTGGTACAGGGTCTATTTCCACCATCCCTATTTTCACACATTGTAATAAGGAATAGGGAATAGAGAAAAAGCTAGTCTGCTAGTCTCCGAGTGGAATAGATGCGTGCTAATGATGGCAGGTAAGGATTTATTAAAATGTTTATGAAATTGTAGTTATATTATTGCTTTATTCGTTAGTATTCCATTATTTTGTAAATTTATGCCGTATTCCCACTTAACCGAGAACCGAGAACCGACGTTGTTGACGTCAGAATCTTGTTTGCCGAATTTTGCCGAATAATGTTTGTGAATTACCTTTATTAATAAACTTTAATTAGTCTTTGTTTATAGATTGTCACGTTGAATTTCCAATGTCGTCCATTGTTGCCGTCCTTCCTTGGTCGGTCTGCTAAAAAAACTCAACTAGCCGAGCTTCCAAATCAGAGTGAATTTGGGAGGGGCTTAAGTTCGACCGAAAAATGAAACGTCGAAGTGCGCATGCTCAGACCCTAACTTCTCGGTTAGCTGCTCGGTTTCGGTCAAGGGGGAATCGGGCATTAGTCAATGACGGCTTTTTGACCAACAAAAATGACGCCTAAATGACAAACTTTGCTACTTGGGTATTTAACAGTGAAGTCGAGCCTTGAGTTACACAGATTACTTTTTTGCAACTTGTTGTGTCCTGCCGTTGCCTGGCAATGCAGATAATGCTAACACCAAACAGCACTAATGGTGCCAACTGCAAATTCAGATCTGCGGAATGCCATCACTGCTATAAGAAGGGACACATTAATTAAGAAGGTTTGCTGTTCCAAGTCCAACGGGTAACCATCAAATACGTCCACGTCCAGTTCACACAGCAAGACTGCGTAGACTCGTCACGTACAAACAAGAGCGAACAAACGCGAGGACTGCTACCAGGTTAACAACATCCGACTAGTCCTTCGCTGCACGTTGAACTGGATGATCAACCATTTCATGTTGGGCTTTAATTAGCCCATAGGAATTTAGAGGCGTTCCAGGAAGGTTTCATTGCTTTGTCATCTAATTCCATATTCTTAACCCTGTTTTAAAATCTAAAAAAAACCTAAATCAAGAAATGTTCTGGTTATTAATATTCGAATTTGAAAAATTAGTTTCAAATGTGAAACTGGCATTAATAATTCATCGATTTTAACTTCACAAATCGTAGCAATTTCAGGGGTTTTTCAGCCAGTTTCCCCTTACAAATGTTTTCATTTTTAGCTAATTTATGAGTCATTTGCAATTTTTTTCTATTGTTTTCTAATCTTAACCATCTGAGCAAACTAATTAATTTTTGTATTAAATATGTTTAAGAAAAATTAATTTCAGTATAAAATTATGGTATTTTATACGAAAAATTAAAATTTGCAACACAAAATTTTCTCTGTATACCTTCTCTTGACTGTCCATGTCAGCTTTGTTTGTAAAGTTTGTTATCCAAAAATTTTAAAATAACGTACATGGACATTAAGTATGCCTATATCATATCTTATTTCGAAGTTAAGCACCATATTGGTGCAATGGCGAATAAAAACTTACCAAAAGCAGTACAGGTATTGCTGTTGAACTCGTCCTTTCAGTATAATCTTTCCACGTACTCTGTCCACTGGAAGTTTTTAACTGAGTCAGTTCCACAATAATGACAGTTCTCAATAACTTTATATATTATAATATTCAAGACTTATTCTGTTCATTTATTTTACTATCAACTTTGTTTTGGAGATTAAGCTGATGCCAATTACTTGATTTTTAGTTAACTATGACTGTCAACTGACAAAATGAACCTAATATATTTTTATCTACTCGCATCAAATATCTAGCGCCACCAGTTGTGTAAATCAAGAAACAGATTTGAAAGATTGTGACTTATTTGGTTTACCTTTCGTTAACTTCGATTTATTCGTTATCCTTAATCTTGTAAAATAGACTGACTGGTATATTATAATACATGTTTGATCCTTTATCAATCTCAAAAATTATTGAGTTCAGTTTTCGACTTATTTAATTTTGTAGCATTTTTAAGTTTTTGTTAAATCATATCTATGTTTATCATATCATCCATTATTTCTATACCAAGTCTTTTAAGAGAATTGTTATCACAACATATGACAACAGTGCAAATGCTAATCTATAATTAACAGTAACGTACATGAAGCTCTAATATTGGGTCATTTACCAATCACTAATTCATATTTGTGCTTTTTTGGCATGGTTTTAAATGCCGAAGTTATCGTTTTATAATCCGCATCTGATTAGTGTGGAACGTTACGTTAGACAAAATGGCACAATTCAAATAGCTACTTTTAAAGTATATAATGCACAATCTCAGCAAGTTTTTTTCAAAATTCTGCTTGACCCCAAATATGCACTTAAACGACATCAGGCACAATCATTTTATGTAAGCTTTTTGAGATAATCTATAGCAAAAAGTATTTTCAAATGCCCGTTATCTATACATTATTTATGACCTCATACAATGTTAGTGGGTCAAAACAGGAAACCTTGAGTTTCCTGATATTTCACTGTCAACCTAATTGTGATATCAGCTTATCTACGTATATGCCAGTTCATGAATCACGGTCATAAGACTAACGTTATGGATAAACGATGGTGAGGCACATATTCATAATTAGCTATCATGACATTCAGTTTGCAACAAACTAACATAAACTTATCTTATTAGATTAGTTTATTCAACAAATTGAAATATTGCATGCCTAAATTATACACACTTTAAACGTTGAAACTTATTTAGATCAGCTTTCTTCAATTAATTAGTGAAGCAATTACTAATACAGTATATTCGTAAGCGTTATGGTATATTTTCAATATATTTTTCTGATATGTAAAACATATGTTGTTGTAAATCATATACAACAAATTTGCAGAAAATCAACAATGTTATGTGGAATGTTTGACGTTGAGCCTTAATTCGAATATTCTTGACGTGAAGTTATATACATCACATCTTCTTATAAATCTTTATAACAATGCCCCACTTTTTTAAGAAGTGAGATAACACTTATCAGTTCTATTTTGGGCTTAATTCCATTAAAATTCTAACAAAAACTAGGCCATTATGTAGTCCATCAATACTTTTATAATCGGAGATGATATGGGTTTGTTTTAAAGTATTTTTTGATGTAAACAGATTGTTTGCGATTATTTGTGTTTGCATTCCTGAATAGATTTTCTAAATGTATATTTAAAAAACGTTATTTCTAAATAAATAGCTTTTATGAAACCTGATATTTGCACACAAAAAAAGCATGAGCGGTTTTCGATAGATTATGCTTAAAATATGTTTTTGTTGTAATTCTTACAATACTTATTCTTTTGATTCGGCATTAGATATAGCGCTTTCCATTATCAAAATTTGCACTTGTTTTTAGTAAATATGTTTATCTAAATTGTCGATTTTTTAATTAGTGTGAAATATTAAAAATGGCACTTTTATGGCTAATAAAAACGAGTTATTAGTTAAGATCTATTATGTATCTGTACTTACATCTCCTGTACATATATACTTTGTTATCATGATATTTTCATTTTATTATATATATACATATATATATATATATATATGTATTTGTTTAAGCATATATACCTACGTGCATGTATAATGAACATAGTCTATTATTTAAAAAAGAGTATTAGAGAAAGGTGGTTACAATTTTTATCATGTATAATTTTTGGCGCTACAATGCTCTAGGTTACTATCTAATCTAATAATAACGTCATATGTCATTTTACCTTTTATTTAAGAAATGTTCGTATACATTTTGGTAGTTAGTAATTTTTTCTGGCTAGAGAGCATAGGATACCAGTGAGTATTTCACAGATAAATGTTTTTTTTGTCAAAATTTTATATTTATGGTAGGCTGTGGGTTTTTCGTCCAAAATGTTATGATGACAACAAAATGTTCATGTGTTCACACGACTCGAAATTCGGTTGCTACGTTTTCCGATAAAACTTAATTTGCCAACGATCAGTAAATTAAATATGGTGCAACCAAGGTTAAATTTGTTTGAACAATATGCAGCTTCTTCGGTGTTCTGTAAATATTTGTGGTAAATATTAAGAAATGAAATTATGAAAATTAGAAATTCGCATTTAAATTTAAACACACGAGTAGCATTTACTTTACGTGTTCTTGATGCATGCATATACATTATTTCCTGGTTGGGAAATGTATGTATGAATATAATTATATATGGCACATAATTAAATTTGGAAAATGAATATTTATTCAAATATATGACCACGAATGCCCATTTAGACATATGTTCTAATAATTCCGTAAATTTTAGCAATAGCATATGTTCAATGTTTTCTGCCATTACATGTTTTAACATATTTAGATGGACAAATATTTACAGAAATGGAATATTACAGATATTGTCAAATATAAGATATACTGCAGTATGGCCCCTGGGCCCTCTCACCTTGTTATCTTTTATAAGGGAGATGCAAAAATAACAAAATAACTATTTTTGCAATTTCTTCTTCTCCAAAAATATATTCTGTTTCAAATATAATAACTACATTTTTGTAATCGAAGTATTTTACGATGCATTTGTCTTTGAGATAAAGTAGGAAATGTGGATGGAGGATGTCACACACTAAATTACATCTTTAATTTACTTAATAAGAGCTTTTAGATTGCAATACAGAATGTGATGACATGACAATCAGAATGATAAGGAATGATATTGTAGGCATCTTTGACAAGTTAACGTTATATAGATATGACACATGGCCAAGGTTCACATTTTGCATGTCAATAGTATTACGAAAATTTTAGTGCGGAAATCCTCCTCTGAACTTTTATACGCATTTATAAACAATACACTATTTGCACAACGATTGATTTTCCAACAATATAATATGTACATTAAAGATCATAAGAGCGCCTACACAATTCTGATAAATGGTGATTATTGAGTTACGAAACATAAATTTGATAAAACTAAAAATGACTTTGCAATTTTCATTGATATTTTTCCTATATTTTGCAGTTTGAAAACGATTTCTGGAAAAAAAATCATTAATTTTTACCCTTATATGGACCATGTTTGGACATAAGTGACTTATTCTAGATACTGTAAGCCCAGACCAAAAATTGCAAACATTTGTACATATTATTTTAGGGGTACGCAAAAAACAAATTACCAAAAATTACAACCAACTCCAAAAACTGTAATCCCAATTTCCAGGTGAGATAAGTCCCACAATGCATAAGTGCAACACACTTGACGTTTGGAGCAAATAACATTCTGGACGGGAAAAAAACAGCCTATTATCGAGGCCCATGACTAATATGAACTTTTTTTTTTGTTACTTAAATGTAGATTCTCATAACTATGCCACCAATTCCTGCACCATGCATTTGGTTCGCAGTGGTTAAATGCATGCTGTTTTTAGGCTATTTAGCTATTGTTTTTGGAGGTGTGGGTTTGGGTAGTGTTTTTGTATTATTCAATGGGCTTATAGTTGCCACTGCTTACTTTGGTATCACAAAAAGTTTGTAGTCCTTTCACCATTTTTCTCTCTCCAGATTTTGAACCGCTTTCGAAATTAACTTTTTCTCAGAACTGGCCATTTCTCTTTTATTTTAGGAAAAATCCGAAAATCACTCTGCCTCGTTTTTGTGATAATTGTTGAGGTCGTTTTGGTGGAATCTTTGTATCATTACGTCAATGGACAGGATTACAGACGCAGTTGTGAAAGTAAGAAAGTTTGATTTCAGACTTATTTTTACTTTTTACTTTAAACTATTTCGAATAAATATTACAATTGATTTTAACAATATTCGATAATTTAAAAACTAATATTCATTAAGCCTTCAGAATTATCAAACTACTACAGGTACTTGGATTGCATGTTTTTGCTAACCGACTTTTGGAGTTTGTCATACCCTCTAAATAAATTATATTCATCAATGAATTCTGTGAATAATTTATTTTATCCTGAAATAAATTAAGAGAAACTGAACTGAATCTTTGAAAAAGTCATGAGTTTTTGATTGTCTTCTGCATGAGTCATTGCAAAAGTCCTCCATCAAGTGGCAGTCTTCCTCTTGAGTAACTATAGTATAATCCTTGGTAAAATTGATGTCTTGTTCAAAAATGTGACCTACCCTCTCCATGATCCAACTTGTGAGTATGCATGAGGCTCCCAGGCTAGTACCTAGCAAAATCCTTGAAAAATCGGATGTCATATCTAAAGATTCTTGTAATCCTTGTTACATTCCAAAACCTAAATGTTCTGTCTTATAGTCATATCAACACAGCCAGGACGCCAGGATGACCAACTGGTGAGGGAAATCTTCTTCCTGCAGACTTCTGACAACCCGATACTGTCTTCCAGAACTGCCTGCGCCATTGAATCGGCGGCACGTCACCACCCCAACTGGACAGTCACGCTTTACAGCATCTCGGATGTGGCTGAAGACGACGCCCTAATGGCTCTAAGGGCGCTGTCCAACTTCCGGTACAACCTGCTCGACATGGAAGAACTCTACAAGGACTCGCCTCTTAGGGCTTGGTATGAAAGGGGCGAATACGCTGCCAGCCCTTTCGCCGCCAATAAACTTAGCAACCCAACACGTTACTTGCTCCTTTACCGCCAGGGTGGCATTTACCTGGATTCTGACGTCATTGTGTTACGCTCCCTGGCGTCTCTTCGCAACTCTGTCGGTCTAGAACACATGTTCTCAGTTAACAATGCCGTTCTCGTGTTCGACCGTCAACATCCCTTGCTGAGGGCTGTCATTGACCGCTTTGAACAGAGCTACACCAGCGCCTCCTGGGGCACTGAGGGCCCTAAACTGTTCACAAAACTGCTTCCGCAAGTGTGTGCCAACTCTTCCCTCTGGAGCATGGCCGGATATGACTACATGATGCACCCTGAAGCATGCCCCGGCTTCACGGTGTTGCCCAGCTACGCTTTTTACCCCCTCTGGTTCTTCCCTATTCCTTATTATAACATCTTCCGACTGGGAGCTGATGTGATGCCAGATCTAAGCTGCTCTTACACATTGCACCTCTGGAACTCATTGTCCAAAGACTGGCACGCGAGTGTCGGTGGCACGCAGCTGATGGACACCATGGCCAAGGAGAACTGTCCTATCGTATATGAGAGGGTGGTGAAGAAGTTGAAAGTTGGCATTTAAGTGAGGCGTCTTGGTCTTGGTGGGAGATCCACACACACTGCAGTGTTGATCCATCACCATCAAAGCACTATTCTTCTACAAATTGTAGTGTGTCCACTACTTCCTACGAAAGTACCTGAAACAAAATAGTATGCTTGGTACAGAAACTGGCCCAACCACCCTGGTAAGAAAAACAATAGAGATTTCTATTGTTTTCTATTGTTATTTGGAATGCAGTTTTCTATTGTTCAGTCAATACAGCCAAACCATAGAAGTCAATACAGGAACCATAGAAAACAATTAAAACCAATAAAGTGTCCAAATAACAATAGAAACCAATAGAAATCTCTATTGGATTCTATTGATTTTTTTACCAGGGAAGGGTCATGTGTTATCGCTATTTTTCACCAAGAAAATTCTATTCAAGAGAAGAGGTTGTTTTTATACTGAAATAGATATTTATGGAAACGTTATTTATTTAATAAGATAATTTATAATGGGGGGTACTAGATAGGAAATGATAGTAGCACAAAGCGGTGCCCTTTTCCTGGATTTGTGGTACATCTAAAACTGACGTCACTCAAATATGTGACAATTAAGTGCTATGATCACGTCAGAGATGTCGTCTTGAATCGTTTCGATATCGTGTACCACTTAAGTAAAACCTTTTTAATTAAAAGATGTGTACAACGACTTACTGATAGTCGTAATGCTCTCTTTTTCCAAATTAGAACGCGATATAAAGAAATCGTGTTGACATCTTACTTATTAATGTTTACATTAAAGTCAATTGAGGAATACTTTAGCAGGATTACATTCTGCTAGATTTGATATTTTATTTATTTCATGACATCGTGTTTGTTTGAATTGTTTTTATTTGCCATATTTCGAGAATTATGTCTACAAGAATGTATCACGAATATTTTGTTCTGTTTGTTATTTATTGAATGTACCATAATTGCTTTACAATATTGAGTGAGAAGAAACTGCTCTGTTTTAACATATATATATATATTTATTTAAATAAATTTTCTGAAGATATTCATTCTAATCACTTAATTACAGTTACTACTATTTGTATACTATGTGTATTGCGAGCGCACAAATTGTAGGGAAAATGAGGAAATATGAATTCGAGTGGGCTTACTTTTAATATCTGTCAGGGGCGGACTGGCCATATAGTCAGGGTGGCGTGTGCCACCCTGACTATATTTTCAAAAATAAAATTTGAAAAATAAAATTTGAAAAATAAAATTTCAAAAATGAAATTTCAAAAATAAAATTTCGAAAAATTAAATTTCAAAAATAAAATTTGTAAAATGAAATTTGAAAAATAAAATTTCAAAAAATAAAATTTTAAAAAATAAAATTTAAAAAATAACATTTAAAAACATAAAGTTTGAAAAATAAAATTTAAAAAATAAAACTTCAAAAATAAAATTTTAAAAATAAAATTTCAAAAATAAATTTCAGAAAAATAAAATTTCAAAAATCAAATTTCAAAAATAAAATTTGAAAAATAAAAATTCAAAAAATAAAATTTCAAAAAATAAAGTTTGAAAAATAAAATTTCAAAAAATAAAATTTCAAAAATAAAATTTTAAAAATAAAATTTCAGAAAAATAAATTTCGAAAAATAAAATTTCGAAAAATAAAATTTGAAAAATAAAATTTCGAAAAATAAAATTTCAAAAATAAATTTTAAAAAATAAAGTTAAAAAAAATAAAATTTCGAAAAATAAAATTTCAAAAATAAACTTTCAAAAATAAAATTTCAAAAAATAAAATTTCAAAAAATAAATTTCGAAAAATAAAATTTGAAAAATAAAATTTGAAAAATAAAATTTCGAAAAATTAAATTTCGAAAAATAAAATTTCGAAAAATAAAATTTCAAAAAATAAAGTTTGAAAAATAAAATTTCAAAAAATAAAATTTTAAAAATAAAATTTGAAAAAAAATTTCGAAAAATAAAATTTCAAAATAAAATTTTAAAAAATAAAGTTTGAAAAATAAAATTTCAAAAATAAAATTTGAAAAATAAAATTTCGAAAAATAAAATTTCGAAAAAAAATTTTAAAAAATAAAATTCCAAAAATAAAATTTGAAAAATAAAATTTTAAAAAATTAAGTTTTAAAAATAAAATTTCAAAAATAATATCTGTAGAAGTAAGTTTTAAAAAATGGAAATTTGTTTTGTGTTTTCGAAGCTAAATGACGTCCTCTTTCATAATTCGAAGTCAAAAATCCAACTTTTCAAATATAATCTTCGAAAACAGACCAAAAACCGTTGTTTTTCCGATTTTTGCTTCGTTTTATTTACAAGATCGTGCTTCTGAAAGAGGACGTCACTTACGTCAAGGACGTGAAACAACTTTAAAAAAAGAGGGATAATTTAGTAAAGTTTCGTTTGTTTTTTGTTTCTATAATAGAAATCAGATCGTAAGTTTCAAGAGCGTTATTTAAATTATGGTAAGTATACGTTGATCTCGATTACAATTTTATAATAAAAGTAATTCTTAGTTTTCAACATCCACTTTATAAACATTACAAGTACAATATTTTACTGTAGTATTCATTGGTATTTTCATTAATATTCAAATCGTCTAGTTATCTTGTCAGTAAATGTCGTCTTGCCCTTCAAATGCAATTATGCCACTGCATTAATTGCCATAACTTGAACTTTGTATGTGAAAGTCATTTAGCAAATGCGCCATATGTTATTTTCCATAGTTTTATATGGAGCAAAATGTGCTTTCAGGAAATTCATCCCGCAAGAAAATTGTCCAGCTGAATGCCCCTCGAAGAAAACATTACAAGTGCAATATTTTACTGTAGTATTCATTGGTATTTTCATTAATATTTAAATTGTCTAGTTATCTAGTCAGTAAAAATGTCTTGCCCTTCAAATGCAATTATGCCACTGCATTAATTACCATAACTTGAACTTTGTATGGGAAAGTCATTTAGCAAATGCGCCTTATGTTATTTTCGATAGTGTCATATGGAGCAAAATGTGCTTTCAGGAAATACATCCAGCTAGAAAATTGTCCAGCTGAATGCCCCTCGAAGAAACTGCCAGCGAAAATTGAATAGTTTCTGAACATACTCTAACAATAAAATGTTTAAGCTGGGTCTCCACCAATACGTACAAGTACGTATATACATGTATCTACAAACATATGCAAAAACGTTTGCCCTCCGGGTTTGTTTCAGCCGCCATTTCGTAAATATATGTAAATATAAACATTTTACAGCTATTAAATGTCTTTAATAGCTCTTTAATCGGAGATGCATATGTAATTTCAAATTGATAGTGTTCAGTGTTGCTTTAATGACGCCACACATTACTCAACACGTGTTTTTCACTTAAGTTAAGTATTGCAATGTATATATATTTGTATATTACAAATTGTAATTTTATGATTGTCTGAACATCATATTTAATTCTGTTTATGAACTCATTATGGTACTTTGCAAAGCGCGACATTTCAGGACGTCAGTGTCCTGGCATTAGTGGCATCCAGTTCCATGTACTGACCAACACGACAGTGACGTCACATGACATCACCTTCTCAACCCGAGTTTTTCATTTTAATTAAGTTAAGTATTGCAATTTATATATTTGTATAATTCAAATAATAATTTTATGACTGTCTGAACATTTCATTTTATTCTGTTTATAGACGCAGTAAAATTATATTTTTTGTACTGACCGGTGAAGAAGCATTACGTCATAGCGTCCATTTTTTTTTCCATGTCAGCGTGGTTTCGTCGGAGCTTAATTAACCGTAAATTCACCATTTTATTACCACTGATTTGAAGAAATTTACGGATAATGACGAAGATAAGTGACTGGCGGACAATTCAAGATAAGTTTCGGGTCATGATTGGGAAGTTATTTGACCTTAATTGCTATGTTTGGGTTACCGTGTGAAGACCACAGGCTATTAGAATACTGCAGTATACTGTATCACGCAATGTTTTGTTATCCAGGATTCGGTATTACACGAGGAGGAGATAGTAATTTTAAGGTAAGGTCATTCGATACATCTTTTTTTAAGCATGATCAAACAGACTCCTTAAAACTTGTTATAAGTAAGCAGTGAATTTCTACTATTATTAGTTAGAATGTGCCAGTTGCAGAATTCCTGCATTCGGTGGCGTAGACACTATCTAGAAAACAACATTGTTTGTATTGTGTTACTTAAAATAAGTGTTTCACAATAATGACTTTAATATGCATATAATCAAACAAATTCGCTACGGCACTGTAGAGAGGGGGATGGTAAAAGGGGTCATTTTCCGACAACATTTTACAAACGCTGTGGCTAAGCTAATTCTTGCTCTATTCTCACACTGTTAGGTGTTTTGCGGTGTGCAATTCTAAAGAAAACTCAAAACTATTATCAAAGGCAGGAAACCGTTTTTCCACTACGAAATTCCGACAAATGATGCCAAGTAACAGATTTGCTTCATCAGATGTGATATCAATTTCCAATTCAACAAAGTCTTCAGATGAGTAGAATAAAGTGAGTCTGAATAAATAATTTTGTTTACTTTGTCTTTATAGCTCGGTTTGCAACTGCAATATTTTCGGATATGAAATGCCTAAAATTACGATGGGTGGCAATCACTGAAGTCCTTTCCATGCAGGTAAGCTCATTTAATCACCTTGCAGACTTTTTACTAAAAGTCAGTTTGTTGCATTGCTGATATACTTAACGCTATATATGGAGGGGAGAAGGGGGATGTTATAACGTTTTCTAAGACATTATTCGAAAACTTATATTCGCAATGTTTCATTTAAAAAATCGTTTGTTTTATTACAGATCAGATTGCATTGTGGCTGAACAAAACAACTGGATGATCTTGGTATTTTGACAGTGACTTTCTTGTTTTGTATAATTCTGTTTTTAGAAAATATTCTATCTCCAAATTTAAAGTCTTAAAAAATGCGATTAGTATTTTGAAAATAATTTTGTTTTATCTTGCTTGTATAATGTTGTTGAATAAAGTTATTAAAGGTTTATTGTCGTGGTTTTTAAAAAATTAACCTATCTCAATTTTTATAGGCTTAACGTCAATGCAGAGTGGTATGGTTAAAGAGATAGCCTAAAA
>JAQGBW010004784.1:0-13134 GCA_034698625.1 Julus scanicus
GAAGGCGTATGGTCGAACATGGGCGATACAGTCACATACTATATATGTCAAATTTCTGGACTATTTATTCAACTAAAAAACGTCAAATTTGTTCATACATCATGCCATACACTGAATATATATGATTTTTCCCACACAAGCTAGCTGCCTCAAGAGACGATGTTGCATCACAGTGTATTTTTATTGCTAAAAATACACAGATTACCAATCAACATTTTATCGTCTATATGTCATTAATGCTGTATTAAGCTAGACATAAACCTTATCTCCACAAGCAATAATGAAAATAAAAAGGTTTCTGAAGGAGTCTGTACAAAGAACTACAAAAGAATAAGTAATTTAGGTGTTTTCTATTCGTTTTCTTAATCTCAAGATTAATACTACGATTTACCAAACTCCATAAACTGTACATAAAGTCAATGGTATTGTCACATTCAGTCAATCATCACTTAGTTACCATGAAATCCGAGACTCTTACTTACAGTATATGCCAATGCCATCTACATTTATGACTTGGCTTCCAAAAGCTTCTTCATAATGACAACTTATTACCATGCATGAAGTGAGCCTTTGTGTAATGTTTCTATACCGCTGTGGATAATGTCATCGAGTGTTATAAGTGTCAGTTAACTGCAGGCATTTGGGAATACTGTCCGAAATGGCAGCTTTTATCGATTTATTTGCGAAAGGATTACCATTTTATGGTGCCTATGAAAAAAAGACTTAATGGAAAAGTTGTTTTTCTGTATTTTCGTGTATATGGCTAAATAACTTGGGCACATGTAGTTTTGTAACATGTAGGCTTTAATGGAACTTTTGAGGTTAATTATTGGCATCCGATCACAATTGTCCACATTAATTTTTTTCTGTCGAAATATACTAAAGTTAAAGAAAAATACGAACGTTAAAAACCCATTTCTGAATAATGTGGATATTGTCATCATAAATTTCTTCAAACCAGGCCAATTTATTGTACTAGCTTATACTGTCTGACTATTAAATGGATCACTATGCTTATATGGGCACATGTACGTCAACCCATACTATCATTTATTTCTGAAGAAAAAATAAGTCTACCAAAATCTTACATGAAAATGAACTTTAGGTAATCTTGCGTAATGTGACATAAAAGCCATGAAATTATAGCATTTATTTCGCATACTATTTCATAAACAGTAAACAACGAGGCCTTTTCAAAAGAAACCAAACTATACATCAAAATTTGTGATAAAGGATCAAATTAAAAAATCATAGCAAGAAGAACTATAAACTTACTATAAGACGTATCTATTCCTAATGAACTACTCAATTGTGTCGCAAATTACAGATACATACTCGTAATAATCATTTTTTTAAACTATATGTATAGCAAAACACGTATAAAACCATGCAAACTTTGTGAACTTTCTAACTTTATTTAACCGTCATATCTTCTATCGATTACATTTTTATCTTTTAGTTAAATTATCGTCGAGTGGAATTATGTTCTCTAACGTCATAAATTGTCTTGGAAAGAAATTTCAAGATGCGATACTTTCTACCGGTCGTAACATTTATTTTTTTACAAAAAAGAAAACAAGCATCAGTACAGCTTAAAATCTCAGAACGAAAGGTAATCTATAAAAGTTAAAAAATGATATTTTTCAGACGATATAGATTGACACGAAACGAGCTAAAAATAACGACATCATTTATCACGAAAAACCGGAAGAAAAACATTTGGAAAAGTAATAACCACGCCATTAAATAAGACTGCATGGTTTCGGGTGTTTTATGAGAAATTCATTGGTAAATAAGCTATTGGGAAAGCCAATTGGGATTTGTTGCTTTTGACAAGGGTGAAACAACTCCATGGGCTTTGAACAATTTCTTTTTTCACTTGACATATTTTATAGTGCTGCTTCTAGAATGAGCGAACAAGCAGCCTGTGAATTTATTGTTTTAGCAAAAGCGTCATAAATTCCCGCGATTTCGTTATAAACCAAGTCTTGAAATTTTCGATATAAAGCTAGGCAATAAATTGCGAACATTTTCACGAAAAAAACAACCATATTAACCATTCTTGATCATATATAGATAATGTACGTGGTTTGTTAAATAGCAAAGGTTGCTTGACTGTACTAAATATTAAGCTAGTAAAATAGATATAAAACTTGCACTATAGTCACTGTACTAAATATTAAACTAAAAGAGATTTTATAAAATAGATAGACTGACTTATTTATATTTTGAATACAGTAAATTACGAATAATGAAACCACACTGCATGGGGCATGAAACGTCGAAAATTAAGCTGCGTTGGTCCCATTAACTTGGGCCTTAATAAACCGAAACTTATTGTACACGTCTGTATAATTTAATTTCTATTTCGCAGTAAATAAAAATATCTTAAAATACTTGTAAGGGTTGCATACCAAAATACTCTATATATTCAAAATAGACACTAAAATACCGAATCACGAAATCTATAATAATAATAGTAAGGCATTTACTTTCAAAATATTTATGGCGATCGACACATCTTCAATATAAAAATGTCCTTTTATCTGCACACACTGTGTTGGTGTGTTTTCAAATAATTGTACCACTAACAATCATAACAGTCTAATTTTATGATCAAGGGGGCCTAATTATGCATGTTGAACACGTTTTCAACAAAAAAAAGTAGAAACGTGAGGAAGTTTTTTTCTTAAAAGGAAAAAAGCAGAAATTGATTTTTCTCGATTCAAGTACTTCTATAGTGATGATGAATATTTGAATATTGACTTAAGAGTTTACCCGCAGCAGAAACCAGCATGTAATGTGCATACGAATTGAGTGCAAACCACTTAATACCATCAGTATAAAAGAATCTTCCTTCGACATCACCTTCGACTTCGATAAAATTGCAACTGAAATATTCAATCATGATGAAAAACATCTACAAAAAGCGTCTGCCTGAAGCATGCCATTTCAAACTAGACGTAAAATACGTACAACTCAATCAAAGCCAGAAATAAAGGGTTCAAAGAACTTGCGATACTGAATTCATTGCTTATACATGTATACATGTATTATGTATTGAAGAGTTGCCAAAAACAGAATCTTGTATATGGCGTCTACATCACCAATAATCGCTTCATTTTGAATAAAGAATGATTTCTGAATGTGCTTTTATACAGTTATATTTCTAACATTACAACGAAATCGACATCAAATTACCAATTCACGATCAATAAATTATGCATAACGACAACATGAGCTTTCCTTAATATAAGATAACTTTGAGAAGAAAGATAAAAGTAACACCAAACATTCCTAAAAAATCCCTTCAACGTATTATCGTAACAACCCTTTATCGTAAAAAAATACCGTGAAATGGGGATACTTTTAGCCTATAGTTTGGCGGTTTTTTAGAATTCTGAAAAAAAGAGTCCATGCAATAAATACGACCCGAAACCCATGCCGACAAGACAGCTAAATGTGAGACTCATGCAAGCTTGAGCTTTAGCTTGCGATGCTGCTTAGAAGAGGTCAAGCTTGAGCTGCAGTTTTTATAGTCTCTGATTTACAGTTGCATTGATATTCTCATCAATTTCTGTCAGGGTGTTTTTCTAAGCATAACCTTAATGGAAAAATTAAGTGGACACAAAAAAATGGAACCTTTTTCATAAATCCGTAACTTTTTTGTTTTTTAATCAAAGTAAATCTAATTGTGCACAAATATAGACAGCAAACGTACGAGCAGCTATCCACATGCCCGGAGGCGCTTGCGCCATTGGACAATTGACGAGTTGATTACTGTTTGATCAAGTCCATCTCAAACGACCAGAATTCGGCGTCTTAACTCTTCGACATCGCGATCGAATCTTTGTTCGGTACTTTTTTTACCAAATTCTCTATGTTCATATCGATATTGCAATTGATGTTCATATCGACGTGGCGATATCCATGTCCATATCCATATCTGGCAATATCGATGTCCATATAATTCTGCCTTCTTGAAACCATCTGCAAAAAGTTTTGCATATAGCTACAGAGTGATTTTGGAAAATCAATTATTTCCACAACGGCACTGTCAAACAGGATTTGCCAACGCAATACCGCACGCCAGTTTTGCTTGTGTCGTCGATGTTTTGCCATCGTCGTTTTCCTGGTGCAATCAGAGGTCCTAGTATCGACAGTCTCAGCTCCCTTTCCCTTCATTTCCGTATCGCTACTATAGCGTTGAGCTCTCTGCCTCTCTTTTGGCTTTTCGTTTAAATCTTGTGAGCGCCCTACACCCTTTGTGGCACAAATGTTTGGATTCGAATCGTGCAATCCATGCACCAGCCTCTTTCAAATTTTATTTAATCATACATTACAGTATAATTCCATTTCGCGGTTTTCATTTCATTTGTACTTTGTTAGCCGTGCGAAACGTAGATAGCGTCAGGGGTGGCCTGGCGTGCAGCCTACGGGGATACCAGGAGATTTTCCCGGTGCGCCCTACCCTCTGTACTATTATATCTGGCATCCTCCGGGCACTTTTTCCACTGCAGTTTAAAGTCCACCCCTGCCTTGAAAACACTGCATTTTCTCTATACATGCATTTTTGCCTTCATACTACGGAGATGTTGGCAGTGCACTGATGAGGGATCTAGTGGTAGATGGAATAGAAATGGTGACACTGTAGAAAATGGCAGACTGCATTGAATTTTCTTTGAAGTCTGCCCAATACCAACACGAGTGCATTATAAGAAGGCTAATACAAATCGAACCCCAATATTATGTAAGAAATAATATGCTTCCTGTCGACACACTTCAGCATAATTTTAGCAATTTTTTAGGGTGGCCAAACAATCAATTTTTACTGATTACAAACCGAATTTGCAACACATCGTTTGAAATATGCGAGGCCACGAATACGGCGCATGCCCACACGCACATTATCAACCGATTTTCTACAATTTTTTTAATCCGCTAAAATCCATTCCGTGACAAACAATAATGTTGAAAAAATAACTGCACATTTTCAATACACGTTCATATAAAATTATGAATTCTTATCGATTTGCAAGTCTGAACTTTACTGGCTTTGGGCACTACAAAGAAAATTTACATTATGCCCTTAACAAGAGCATATAGTCATAAGCATCCATTGTGAAAAATTCAAATTAGCGCAATACACAACGCAGTTTGAATTTTCTTTTAAATTGTCTAAAGGCTAACGAGCGGTGAATGCATTAGCGAAGAGTGACACGGGATATTAATTAGAGGATAATGAGCAACATATGCGCAATTAGGAGAGAATGTTGCTAATGGCCAACCAGTTTTTGACAATCCGCTATTGTAATCAAGTGGATGCCACGTCGGCGCCGAGATGGGTTGCGACACATCATTAACGATTATTACAAGTCCAGATAAAGGTTTACAAATGTTGTATTAGTGGTATATTTATTAATTAAACGCATTGCTCAAAATCCAATGGTGCTTCAGATCTCAGTTTGCAATTACTAAAAGGATATACGACTATCAGTAGTGAGATGTTAGGGAATCCCATGATTTCGGGTATCGAAAAGGCGACTATTCGGAGTTTTTCACCCAATATATAGAGCTTGAATAATTTTACTGTCATTTAAAATTTCATATGCTGTTCTGTTACATCAGAATTAATCTGCAAAATCTGTTGCTTTATGATCTACAGAACGTTCGCTTACCGTTAATCTCTAATAAAAAAACTTGAAGGTTCATTTACACACATCCGTTACACGTCAGTTTTTTTTCTCCATTCATGCAACTGACTGAAAACTAATGGTTCAGCACTGAAGTGATTTCATGTAACAAAGTTTTACTAAACATAACGGATTTGTGTAAATAACCCTGAAAACTAGTTATTTATCGCTCATTATGATGCATAATAAATAATAAAGCTTTTGTTGAAACTGTTTAATTTGTCATAGACTGATGAAATACACCTCCACACATAGAAAGACAAATGGAACTGAAAATTTAAATAGATAAGCACATGCAAGAAATAAAGCACCCGCTTTTGGTGAAACTGTTTAATTTGTTATGGACTGATGAAATACACCTCCACACAGAAAGACAAATGGAACTGAACTGAAAATTTAAATAGATAGGCACATGCAAGAAATAAAGCACATACAGCCCTAATGAAAAACTAACATGTGCATATAGTGAGAAAAGCACTGAAACTTTACATACATTAACAAAAACTACTTTATAAAGTTCCCATTATAACTAATGCACGATGATAATGTGATTATACACTACAGTTATGTTTTCACTCAGTATAATTTTTTTCCATGGAATCTCTTCAGTGCCAATGCATGAATATATCACTCTTAATATTGACGTATTATCTGTTAACAGATTTACTTTAAAGCATTTACACACGTCAGGCTAGTGCACTAGCCTGACGTTCGATTTTCTATCAGCTTTGACCTGAATAGAGCTGTGATTATCACGCAACGGATGTTTGTAAATGTACCTTGCTCAACCATTAATGATTCATTGAATTAGCATAAAGAAAACGTTTAATCTCTTGACTTGACAATTAGCACTTGTGCATGATTGAATAAAAATTTGAAAGTACTAGCTGGTTTGTTTGCATGTCGATTTTTAACGTTTGAGTATTTCCGTTATACTATGGGTAAATACCAACGCCGTAGGATGAACCAACCTCCATCACCTATACATGGGAATTTTGACTACAAATGTGTACAGTATGCCCCTAACATAAACGACAAGAATGTTTTGGGTGATCAAAAAGTTTGGTAAAAAAATCGTTAGTGCGCACCTAAGCCTAACCGATATAGATAAATTCCCATCAATTTCTTTCCCAGATGTAGAAATCATCATTTCCGGCTGGAGCTACTAGAATTTCGCGTGAAGAAAGCTAATGTAGATTTTCGGCGAGTTGTTATTGCATAAATAATGTACAAAACCTAGAGCAAATTAACCTTTTTCCGACTCGGCACCGGGCACCCCCTGGTGGAATACGAGTCTTAAGCATTGCATTTTCAACATGTCCGTGCCCTTACAGCACGTCACTTTTCTCTAACAAATGAACATTTTGCAGAATATATAGAAAGGCAGCTTAAGCTCAAATGTAAATATTTAAATTCAGTTTTTCTATCTCATCGTTTTCTCAAGTAATAGAAATAGTATTTTTAGCATCTCGTTCTTGAAAATGAAAATAGCTTTTGTAAACTACCGAGAGCAAAACTACATGCTTGAGAGTGAAATTCAAGATGCATTTGAAATGAATATATATGCATTTCTATTCCTATTAGCATTTTTCTTTCCAACACATAAAATAAACACTTTCTCATAGCAAATAATGCAGAAAAAGCTTAACCTTTTTTTTAGAATAATGGGCCTCTCATGTCTAATTTAAATATGCCAAGTACAAATCTCAAAGCTGCATCCCAAGCAATTTAAGGATACTGCATTTTTCCCCCTTAAAGAATACACAACCAAGCTGTTCTCATGCAAAAACTACTTTTGTTAACATTTTTCAGCAATGAATAGGATGGAAAGAATATAAAAACAGCAAAAAAAAAAAGCTAAACAATCTGAGAAGTCTTCTGACAAATTGGCACAAAAGTGCAAATCTTTCGCAGTACATGCATGCTGTTGAAAAGTCTACAAAGATGACATTTTGAAAATATACGCGTTTTATAGTACTGAAAGCAGTCTAGATTTGAAAACCTAGATACCTGATAGGACATCTGCAAGAAAATGGGTTCGTTTACATATCTTGTGTGAAATATTCCAGTTTGTTAATCTGAATAAGCGTCAAATCCAAATTCAAGACAGTCAATCTATTCTTTAAATTCTGTCGCATGGTATAGAGTATAATCCATTCGGATACATTTTGGATTGTTGATATATTTGATTAAAATGGTAAACTATGCGCATGTATTTAATTTGGAGATTGTTTACAAATGGCTAATGCCTACGATAAGAGTAATCTACTCAGATCTACTGGCTTGAAACATTGGTGTTGATGCTTAGCATTAGTGCTAAGTTGATTGTATTCTTGAAAAATCTAAAATCCCACTGTATTATTGATCAGGCTTTAGCGATCTTTTCTGTACTTGAAATGCAGTCAGCGGTTTGGACTAGAGGATAAAGACTTGTCTGGCTCTAACTCAAATAACGAATGTCCTCGGATTGCAAATTTTAACAGAAAAAAAAGATCCCAGTCACTGTCAGATTCTCCTAAATCAACCAACCAAACAGAGAAAAGTTTTTTTTTCGTTGTGGAAAATTCCAAATGAAATGATGCATTAACATACCACCCAGAAAATCGTAATGAATTCTAAAGTCGACCTGCAACTGGCTGGCTGTACATAAAAAGAATAACAACAAAAAATTTAAATAATGTGGAATTTTAGAAAGAGTAAATACCAGATTGTGTATCTTAAATTGATTAATTATAAAGAAATTTTAAAGTTATAAGCATATCCAAATTTAATTTGGAATTTATTTTATGTTAAAACATGTATTTTGAATAACATAGGGCAGAAAAACACAGCATAACCATTAATTAAAACATGTGCGATTCTACATTTTTTTCATATTAAATGTGGAACATGTACTATTATCACAATTATTTAAGTTTGGCAATGTCTTCATGAGGGATCGAAATTACACAAATGCTCTTGTGTAAATACTCATAAATGAGCATAATTTAAAAAAATAATAATACACGTTTATGATCAAAAGTGATCAAAGGTGTGATCAGTGCTAGTGCATGATCAAAATAATACTTGAGAACAGTGTTGAACAGTAATTGAGTACATTGAATGAATTTGAGTAACGAGTAAAAGAGTACCGAGTACAGGGAGTACTTTAATACATAATGTATACAAAAGTAATTGACTGTAAATGTACTCAACATGTACGAGTACCATGTACTAGAGTACAAAAATGTGCTCACATTGGGTGTTTACAAATGTCCTTTAGTATTGACGTAATCTGAAATTATGATACCAATGTAATAGAGTATAAATAGAAATACTTTTAAGCAAGTAATTTAGTCGCATTTAATACAGGTACTCGTAATCTATACTTCTGCACAATAGTACATATATTTGCCCAAGCTTGATTACTCATTTCATATGACTACTGATTACTCGTACTCTACTTATACTATAGAGTATACGATTCAACTGCAATCGTAAGTATAGTACTCCTACTCATGAGTGCAATTTGCCTAAATCTGCATGCATGAGAATCATTTGTTTGCCATGTATTTTGCAAATCTTTGTTTGGGGCTAGTCTTATAGAATTTATTGATAGTAAATAAACGCAGATCTTTAATTCACTTTTGGATTCAAGCTGATCATAAATATTCATTGAATTATTCACCAACACAGTAAACGAGGAATTTAATTAAAAAGGGTTAACATGCTTATTTGAACAAGCATGGATTACGTTAGAGAAGCATGAACAGCAATGAAAAGTTGACAAACTGTGGTTTTATACCAACATTAAGTAACTTCATAATCATACAGTCTTCATAATCCCGGTTTAATCCCAAGTTAAATTATTAATCAGAAAGAGCAAGGGTAATGGATTTAAAACGTCGTACCTACAGGTTTATACTTTACCCGTGGTTCCCCCTCGAGTAATGCGTTTAATCTTAATAATATGCAAATTTAATTCTCTTCCCAAAAAGGTGGCTACATGTGAGAACGACAGCCGAAAATCCTATTAGAAATACGAGCATAGAAGGGTCATTCCTTATCTTGCCTCGAAAATGATTTTTTTTATCCGTCTCCATGGAGAATAGTATTAACGCCATAATATACACAGAGGCAAGCTGGTATCGTCGTCGTTAACAAACAATTTGCGCGAAGACTTATGAAACTCAACTTGCTAAAATGCATTCAAAAACTCGAGCAATGTCCTTAATTTAATAATATCATCTTAAGATGTCAGGACGAACAGAAATTTATTTGCACGCATTGATTTTCCTTGCAACACAAACATTGAATTTAAGAGTGCAGAATTTTCCCTGCGTGCTGTGAGACTAAATTTTAATCTAATTTGAGACTCATATTTGCAACTGAAATGGATTTATCTAGACAACATTGGTTGGGTGTGAAGACAAAAATCGGATAGACAAAAAATTATACTGAGATTGAGATTCAGAAAAATATTATTCTGAATTATTATTGCGTTGTTCTGCCCTTATCTGTGTGCATTCACAGCATTTTATATAAAGAACGATGAGTTCATCTTTAAGTATTAGAAATTTACATTTGGGATTGAAAAGTGTCTTTTTGTACTTTTAACCCTTTTAACCTTAACAGCATTTTGACAAAAAAATTGCCACTCAACAAACCACTTCAATTGGAATGAAGTGAATGCTGCGCATTAAACCTGAGTACCTTGGTGCCAAATACCGTTCCGCTGTGCAAATTTTGTCAATTTCAATGCTTGGATGAGTGTATTGAACAGGAATTTCGCATTTCAAAGTCAAAAATAGAAAATAAAAAAGTATCTGACAATGAATGCCATCATTAATGGGAAAAATACACAGTACTGGTATGCAGATTTTTATATTAACAAAGTCTACAAAGTGATGTGTCACATAAGTCACAGCAGTAATTTTTTTTCTCCTATTCAATTATTAACTATCAATGCGTATTTCCGTGAACAGATACATTTTGCTAATGCCTATATGTACAAGCTTCACTGAGTATAAAAACGTGAAGTGGATTTTCTCATATCATATTCTTTGCAAAAACGTCAACCTATAACCTAAAAAACCGGAAATACAATCATGTAAGCAAGAATTCTTAATTTCAATTTACCATATTTTTATAATCGGATTATACCGTCGATAACCCTGGTAAAAAAACACTAGAAACCAAAAGAGATTTCTATTGTTATTTGGACACTTTATTGGTTTTAATTGTTTTCATGGTTCCTGTATTGGCTTCTATGGTTTAGCTGTATTGACTGAACAATAGAAAACCATAGAAAACAATAAAACATTTCTATTGATACCAATAGAAAACAACGTTAAAAATAACAATAGAAAACAATAGAAATCCCTATTGTTTTTTCACCAGGGAAATCAAGGCACAGCGAGGCCAATGTATGTCTATTACATGCCATTATACGCCAATAACATTAAGCCATTTTTCAATTAATACTTTGAGAAATATTGACATAAAACGCCATTTATGATCCAACATTGCACTATTTATGAGTAAATGCTTTTAAAATTATAGTTCATACTTGTTCTAATTCCTGTTTATCCATTTTGAAGAATTTGTTAAAACTCTGTGCTAGCTTTTTCTCATGTCTTAGTATAGAGTGTATACATGTATATTCAAGCCTCTAAATATTTCAGTGACGCTCTGGGGTTAGAAAAGTTGTTATTCATATCTGGCCATTAAATACGTGCAATAAATTCCCCTGAACGTTGGCAATCTACGTGAACTCCGGTGTAAGAAGAGATTGTCATCTGAGAGGAGCACACTAATAAAAAACGAAGACTAAAGTCGGCTAGCTTATAAACCAAAAATCTACAAGCCCTGCATAAGGCCCTCCAGTCACGATTTTCATCACTGATTATTTTCTCCTTTTATCACATTCTGAGTTAGCAATAAAGTTATTTTTTTAGATAGCGAATCATGAGCTCGGGCTTTTTCTGTTTCTTTTATTAGCTTTTTATACCATTGGAGTTAAAAAAAGTGAATAGCATCGCAGAACCGGTTGTTATTATCGAGAGATGGTAGTCTTAAGCTCAAATCTAAGCACATACAAGCGTGAAGGCAACATCACAAAGAATGTGACAGCTTAGATTGAAAAGTGAACATCCAAAGATTTGGGCAAATTAAGAAAAACTGACTTGGGCTTTCCATTTGACTTCCAAACTGGCGTTTGCATTGATCAATTGTGCAGTCGGTCTACAGGAGAATGAACTTGGGACTTTTCGCGTCAATTGTTAGCACCCATCATCGGGAAAATTTAATCACACTGAAGCATGTTGTAGCATCTCAATGAACAGCATTGGCAATAGTCTACTGGGAAATGGAATTTGGAAATGTTTAGTACAGAGGACTATTGGCAATCTACGCTGGTTTTTGGGTTCTCTTAACGAACTGTGCGACCATCGACCATTACCATTACTGAAATCAATTTTTCCTGCAACGATGATAGTTCTGACAATGCAACATTTCGAACATAAATACTTTACCAATAGAGCACTTTGGTGTCATAGACTTGTCTGTGATAATGGCTCCCACTCGTATAATTTAATTAACATGGACAGTGTCAGGATGACCGATTCAGAGGGATGGTTTTCAACATATATCTTCAACATATCCCTTTAATTACTGTTTTCCCTCTTATCTCATAAATTTCCCTTTTGTCTTCTCCGGCATGTATAAGACAGATTTTACTCACTTGTGATGACACAAAATGGTCTTATATTGTTATTTTCTGATTTCTAGCTGCTACATTAATAGAACAGCTAAGAAGGTTTGACTTCTTTAAAATGACAAGAGTAATTTCGTACTAAATAACACATTTAATCTTTTAAAAAATAATTTCTAGAGGATAAATAAATGTAAGCGCCTTGCTGGTGAAAAAATCATTTACACTGTGTCCCAAAAAAAAACATTCCCTAAGAAAATAAATCAGAACTTCGTGAAAAAATGGTTCGATTGAAATGAATTTTTGAAGTTATATATTTTTGAGTATCAATAGATACTCAAATTTACTTCGCATAAGTGGCGCTGCATGTTAGCTTTATTTTTATTTCCGGTATGTCCCTCATCGAGATAATAAATCGTCTGATGAAACATGGAGTTTACTCAGGAATCGTATTGCGATAAAATTTGTTGTTTGTTTGTTTGTTAGTTGATTTTTAACGTTGGCTTATTTCTGCAACACGAGGGCTAAACGCCAACGCCAGGGGATGAGCCTTCCACACCTACCTGGGAATTTAGCCTACGAGGGAGACTTCCACCCACTCGAGGGGTCTTTAACGTGCAACAATCATCACGGGACCTCGGTTTAAACTCTCATCCGAAAGAGCCGCCACTTTGGGAATTTCTCCCATCCGTAAAAAATCCCACCGACCTCGACCTGGGAGCGAACCCAGCATCTTAGGATCGAGAGGCA
>JAQGBW010004785.1:0-13131 GCA_034698625.1 Julus scanicus
TATTTATCAAGCTATTTTAAACAATTTTTATTTTTATTTAATCTCTATTTGTTTGGCTGTGAGTGTGTTTTAAAATTACAACCATTGAAAGTGATAGGTTCTGATTTACCTTAAGTTACATAAATAAATTAACACAATTAAATAAATATACATATGACAAATGTATAGCTACGTTCAATACTTACATCGAAAACTGCACGTGTATTACACTCGGCTCGGTGTTTTTGATTTTAAAACTCGTATATGATGTGGACGCCATGCTTTTAAAAGCAAAAAACACAATAACTCAAAAGCAAGTTTTGAAATCAAGCTTTTGCAAAATGTTTTTAAAAACTTTGCTTTTGCTTTGAGTGTAGTCTGGACCCACCTTAACATCAATAACAACCTGCCAGCCATTTGAGTGGTTTTCCCCATCACCAGCTTAATATCAACAGCTAACACCCTACAACAATGCAGTGGACCTGTACACCCAACCATCAACCTCCTCCAAGTGGCGAGATGAGCTGATCCTCATGGTACCATTTTAAAGCACTTTGTTATATTTTTAAAGGTTGTGTGCTTGCACTTTACTCTCTTAAATGACGCAAAAATGTATACCTGGAATGTATTATGGCAGCGGTCGGGGAAACCGGGGTAATAATGAAATTTTTTTGGGTAATAGGGAAATTTTTCTAATATTTAAATTGCTATTTCATAAACGTGTTAGTATGTCTACAAACTTAAACAATTCAATAAATAATGTTTATTTAAAATTTACATTGATAGTTTTCTTTTCAAAATGGGAGGAGGGGGGAGTAATATCGACTTACGCAAAAATATTTTGGGGTAATGGTTAAAAAAGTTCCCCGACCGCTGTATCATGGCCTATATGACCTGTACAATTTTCCAAAGTTCATGTGATTTAATAATGTGTTGCATTTGATTCTATTATTTAGTTTACCATTTCACTTAGACATCCAGTATTTTTAAGAATTTTTTTTTTGTAAATTTCTGGTGTGCCTTCATTAATGCTGGCAAACACGCAGCTGTGGATTACCATTATTTATTCGATTGGCCGTACAACACGAGTGACGCAAAGCACTGAAAGCAATTTAAAGTGTTCCACGCCATTTAGTTTCTTAAATATTTTCTGTGAAGCAATTTATCGTTACAAAAATAACGAGACGAGAAGAGAGAAAAAATGGAGAACATCGACGCGGCCCGTTATTATGGTAAAAAGTGGAGGGTATTTTTTTAGTGCTGAAAGTAACGATGGGAATGTCTTTTTATACAAATAATTGATGAGCTTTTTAAATATTTGATTTTAATGACACTTTAAGATTAATTGACAATTTTTAATGCATTGTTTTTTCCAGAGCTAAGGTAATACATCTAAATGTAAGTCGCTTCACTGCAGTGCATTGTCGTCTCCCTCAGTTCTTAAAAAGCATTGTAACAAGTTTAAAAAATTGCCAATAAAGAATAAGGCAGTTGATTTTATACAAACAGCCCATTCTCTTACTATTCCTAATTTAACATTTTATCCTAAGTGTTACGGGTCACAAGTTATTATTTGGATTTCCGTCAACGGGAAAGTGGAAACGAAGCGTTTCACTTTTCGTGACGCTCAGGCCACGAAACCCTACTACCTACACGAATTCACTACCGCACGTATAGAAGTTTCACTTCGTAGCCTATGCCGTATGCGATGTAAACCCCGCAGCCCGCTATACGACCGCTCTTTATATGGCCCTATCGCTATAACGACCATTTTTACTTATGGCACTTTTTCGATTTACGGCCCACATTGTTTCGTTATACGGCCAGTAACACTGTTACATATATTGATTCGTTATACGGCTTTTCGCTTTACGGCCAAATTTCCCGTAACGTATCTAGCCCGTAAAACGAGGTATGGGTTGTACGGCAAACGGAAGAAAACTTCCCGTCGTAATCTTACTGTTACAAATAACTTAATTGTACCAATAGCTTCCGTATAATGAGACTTAAAATATTTTTTGATTCGCCCATGTGGGAATGGGACGTAGAGTGGGTTAGGTTAGGTTAGTTATTTTAGTCGCGGGAAGATGTTGGCGGGAAGTTATGTGTATTAGCCAGTTATTGGGAGGAAGTTATTGGCTGTAAGTTTTTGGCGGGACGTTAATGGAGGGAAGTTTTGTTTCGCAAATAGGGTGTACTAGATTTCCATTTGAAAAAACCACCAAACCTTCTCAACGTGCCCTTGATATTCGCATCGCAGGCACCCTACAAGACCTCTTTTCAGAGAAATTGATTTTCTGCCTTGAGTAATATTAGGGCACTGTGGAGCTATGAGAGAGCAGTGCACTGTTGCCCCAGAGAAGCTGCACCGAGATGTTTCTAATTGCAATCCACGCGAGCAAGGCTACAACAACAGCAACTAATTATCTCAACAATGAATTATTATGTCGTCTTGATGCATCTTTCTGTTGGCCCGCAACCATTGTGAGCGGAATATATTATTTTCTGTATATGCCAAACAGCCCTCGCAATGCCTCTCGCAGCGCCAAAGAGGATAATCAACCGTTAGCGGGTGTCATTATGCTTCTCGGAATAGCTTCTGACGACGACATTACCAAACTTAGTTGCCATGTTTCAAATCGGGTCTTGGGTGATTAATTAACGTTGGAAGTCATCATTTCTTTTTTGGGAAAGAACACGGTCCTTTGTGCATGAAGGACGAACCTAAAGAATGTGAATTTGTATGCTGATCCATTTGCGAACCGCAATTTATGTGGAAAAACATGAGTATAAAGTATATTCAGCAAGCATATATATATATATATATATATATATATATACTTTAATTTCACAAGATAGATATTTTTTTGATGAAATCTCTACATAAGTACAAGGGGAATGTACTCCGCTAATATCACCCATGTCTTTTGGAAAGAAATCCAGGTGTATGTCTAGAAATTTCAAGTACCCGAGTACTTCCAGAGTGGTGTTCAACTTGCTGTCGTTGACTCTGTCAAGTATTTGGGGGTACATATTTCCAACATCATCTCTTGGAATAACCATTTCACAAAAATTGTTGGTGCAGCGAACCAACGCTTTAGATTCATTCAACGCGTATTTTGTGATTGTGCGGAAAATGTAGCGGGCACTGTCTACACCAGCGGTCGGGGAACTTTTTTAACCATTACCCCAAAATATTTTTGCGTAAGTTGATATTATTTCACATCCCTCCCCATTCTGAAAAGAAAACAATCAATGTAAATTTTAAATAAACATTATTTATTGAATTAATTTACATTTACATATTTATAAAAAAAAGCATTAAATAGCAATTTAAATAATAGAAAATTTTTATTATTACCCAAAAAAATTTCATTTTTACCCCATTTGGGGTAATTTACCCCAGTTCCCCGACCGCTGGTCTACACAAATCTAGTTCGCCTTATGTTGGGATATTGCGCTCCAATTTGGAACTCACAGGATGGTTCATATTCAGGATACACAACGTGACTAAAAAGTTTGTGCCTTTCCCTCCCTCAAATTTTCTTAACGGGGCAAAATTGAAAATTGTGATAAAGGGAATGTATAGGAACCATGGGGTGCGCAATTTAATGGTGCAAAACTATTTGACCATGTTTTCAAGATCATTTACACAGGAAGTACTTGAAGGATGAAAAACAGACATATGGTTTGATTTTGAAAGTTGTGGAGGATGACTGTATCAGTCTAAAAATACTTTCTTTGGTCCTTCTTTGGTCACTGTTCTATGGTCACGTTATCAATAGAAACATAGCTGCCTTTGGGCGTGTTCTCTTCCTTGAAAAGTGACACTTGGCTTCACTGCAATGCTTGGAAGCTATACAGGAGTGCACCAATGTCCATCACATGAAACTTGAAATAAATTCGGTGATCTATAGGTTGTGACTTGACTAATGCCACATAAACAGATGAGGAGTAGTCTTGCTTCACCTTGCCACAAGAATGATAAGTCGCGAGCTTCTAGTCGTGTTAACATAAGCACCGATTTCAGCGACCGGCCGCAGCGATTAGCCGCACAAGCGAGCCAAAATACACCTTTAGGATTGAAAAAAGGGCAAATTCCCTATTTTACAGCTGTAGTGCACATGTCTGCTTATGCACCTGTCTTAAGCTCCCACTTATGCACACACTAGACTCACTTTATGTAAAATCGGCTGCTAACGCACGGGTTTTGGGTTCGCGCTTGCGCACTAGTTGTGCGCTGACTTCTGCTTAATTTCTTTGTAATGCCAAACATACAGCGCACACCGAAGCGAACAAAAGTGAGTCTAGTGTGTTTAGAGCTTAAAACCATATTTTTCACCGGTGGATCCCAAGAGAAAGCAGCATTTAGAGAGTGTTGGAGCAGCGCTCCTGACAAACAAAGCTACACGCATGTGTGAACCTGACAGCACTGACGAAAGCAGCATGAAGAAGGAGGAGACATCTGGCAGCACTGTTATACCCTTAGAATTGTTAGCACATGTTGGCTGTATGTAATACGCATCTAATAATAAGTTCCACTGAGAACAAGTATTAAACGAGTAATAAAAAGTGTTTTGTATTAGAGATTGAATCAGCAGTAACTAATTCAACAGAGAGGTTAAACCATATTACGAAAAACTATACCATGTTTCCAATAAACATCTACTACCTAGTACACACTGCATGCATGCTTCTTGAAACTGAAACATGGTTTCCCAAACATGTTCGTGATATGTGGATGCCCACCAATGTTTTGCAACCAAGTTTCATGAAACATTTCGGTGATCGCTCAAGAGGCAGTGAAGATCAATGGAAATCAATGAAACATTGTTTCATGATTATGGCGCTTCTACCAAGAGATAAACATCAATTTGAAATATGTTAATAAAACGAAGTTTAAACAAATTAGTTTGCCAAAACATGCAGCGCGTACTAAGCATTACAAACCCATTTTCACAAAAAGGACAAACTTGATGTTGTGCAATTTAATCTTGCCTTGCCAAAATGTTCAATTTTCAATTATGGTATATTGATGAGAATGAGGACTAAAAAAACCAGCACGCGTGAATTCGACACTAAGTCATAAAAGTCGCCAACAAGTCGCGAAAACACAACGGATCCCTCTTATGGTGATGTCATCAGGGCCATGAGCTGCTACAGATTTATGTGCACTCGCATTTTGACAAAAAACGACTTCCAAAATATACTCGTAAGCCGGTCTATAAACCAAATTATCTGCATCGTACATCACAAACGAAATCGCCAGAAAAAAAAAAAAAAAAAAAAGGAAAAATTCAACCAAAATCAATGCGCATAAATCGTGACGCAAAGTGCAACGTACTGCAAACTTGTAAGGGCTAATTCGAGCGACTACAGAATAATCAAAAATAAACGGTCCTTGTTGCACGCACGATAAAACGGATAAAATATAGCAAAACCCTGCAGCTGTCCTTATACATTTTTTTTGGTTATTGCAATAAAAGCCGGATGATGGCAAAGTTCGTTTTATCTGTTTGGCGTAAAACAGGCTAGGAAACACCTCTGGGGAATCAATAGCGTCTCTTGTAGGAAGCAAAATGGCAGATTTGGGGCATTTTAGCAACAATGGAGCAATAAAAATTACGCCGGCTTCTCCGTGAACGCCCTCACATATACAGCATTCAATCAACAGGAACTGAAAACTGGTGATTAACGTGATAACGCCTCGGCTAATGGCAACACTAATACAGGCTTTTTGAAAAATGGCGAATCATTAGTGACTGCTGGATCGATGGAGAGGGTTGACCACTACTACAGCCAATGAATGGCCATGTTTGTTTGTTGCAATATTTTCAACTAACTCATATAACACAGGCAACTCCGGTGGAAAAGTTATGCACTACAGGTCTTGGATGACATGTATGCCCTAATGTGTACATTTATGCCCATATACAATATGAGAATATACACTGTGAGTCATAAAAAAGTAAAACCCAATAAAAAAAATCACAACTTCGTGAAATATGCTGAGATTTAAATGAAATTTGGCACTACATAAAACAATAGTGTATGAACAAAAATGAATTATAAAATGGGCTCAGCATGTTTTCCGGTGGCCTTTACGCAAGCCCGGAGTCTAAAGCGCCATTCTTTGATTGACGAATCGTTTATGCTCCAGTAGAGTTTGATCGAAGTTTTCTTAATTCGTAGTTTCGAGTCTTCGATATTATTAATTTTCGATTTGTAAACCTTTTCCCGGGGAACTCCCCAAATTTTGTAGTCCACCGAATTAGAGTCCGGACCGTTTGGTGACCAGGGGTTGGGTCCGGTGAACCTCGGCGTTTCCCGTTGCAGCGATTCAACTGTTTCTCACTGAAAAATGTTTCTTTGAAAAGTGTTTCTTGTTGAAAAAAGAAAAAATCCGAGATGACCGAAACAAACTTTTTGTTCCTAAACTATTGTTTCATGCAAGTGCCAAATTTCATATATATCAAAGTATTTTTCGGGAAGTTGTGATTTTTGTATTCGGTTCTACTTTTTTATGACTCACACTGTAGATACAAAATAACTTTATATTTACTTCGCTTTCTGAGTTTTTAATGTCCACGGACATCTTGGAAAACATAATCCAAATTCAAAAGATTTTCACGAGAGTGAATCATTGACACGTGCGTGGAATGCACGCGGCAGCTTTGCGCGTGCTTCGGTTTTGGGCACGTGCCAATGTTATTCCGCTCTCGTGAAGCTGTTCCACGGTATGGAACGAATGTCTTCGTTTCGGAATATTGTTTTTCAGGCTGTTCCTTGTGTGAATTTGGATTATATTTTTCGGAATTTTTATGGATGTCGGGGAGTCAAAAGGCAAAGTAAGTGTACGTGTTCAACACTATTTTGAACTAATCCTTCGTATCTTAACAGCTCAAGTTTTCTCAGTATCGTAAAATGTGGATGCTTTGGGCCAGTCATCGCATTTGACCAATTCGAATGTTTTCAGCTGGTTGCAATGGCTCTTTTGATAAAACAGGTGAATATATTGTGATGAAAAAATCCGAGTTTCGTATACTTTTCCATCTACCCCTTTGCCTTCTACAAGGTCCTTTTCAGGGCTCCAGGCATCACCAGAAGGGCCTATTCATGGGGGAAGGGGGTTTTAGCATCCTGAAAGTCATGGCAACATTGGCAACAAAGAACACCAGTTAGCACGACCATTATGCGACAGTAATGGCGACTTCCGGAATGTATTGATCCCTCATTCCAATGGAGGGATGGACACGCTGAAGCCCTAAATAGAAGCGTCGTAGTTCCTCCGGGAAGCCAATCAATACAGACGACGTCACTCTGAAGGGTGTTTAAACAAGATTTCAGTTGCACGCTGCGGTGCTTTGCAATTAAAATGCACACACGCGATTTCTTCTGATGCATCTCCAGAAATGTGCCTAAATCACACCGTGACACCGTAAAGATTGCTTCAAATGCAATGGCGATATACGTAGATGCTTCATCGAGCATTCTACAAATGTTTGCATTAACTCGCTGTTAATCTGTTTCGTTCATTTGGAAGAATTGCATGAAAAAACACTTCTGGAATTCAGATTTAGTTTTTTTTGTCAGTTGTCATCTTGTACGATGTTGATAGTCTCTGACAGGTGAATTTCAAGCATGTACGCTTGTCGCAGCCCTGTCATATTGGTCGCAATATGTTGCCCCTTTTGTAATGTCAACTTTTGAATTTACATGTAAAACAAATGTTTCTATTAATAGATTTAAATGCAATGCCTATTTACTTCATTTATAAATTTATCCCTATAGTTCCACGAATGTACACTGAAAACCATGGTATATGGCATTTCTGCAAATTTCTTCCATCTTGGGAACTTACAAAGAATAAATGAATGCTGTTTTGGAATTTAACACATCATCTGTGTTGAATTAATAAAACACATGCATCTGCAAACAGTGTTTCCATTGTAAAATACCAAATTTCCACTAGCATAGATTTTGAATTTTTTCAACTGATTTAAATTTTCTTTTTGGTATTACAGAATAAAATCGATAACACGCAAAGATTTAGAAAATAAGCTAAATCCTCTGGTTTTCGTGATCTGAAATATAAAAATCATTTATGCGATATCCTTCGTATCTTGGTAGAGGAATTTTATATGCCACATATAGTTGATTAATAGAATATTTGAGTACTATATCAGATACACGATGTTGCATTAAAGACATTTAAAATGTCTTTAATAGCTGTACAATTTTGATATTTACATATATTTACCAAAGTGGCTGCTGAAACAAACCCAGAGGACAAACTTTTTTGCATATGTTTGTAAAAACGTGTAAATACGTGCAATGTACGTCTTGGTGGAGATCCGGCTTTAGGCTACAACTTTTGAAAGGGACAAAGAAAAGTCGAAAAGGGGTGCCAAGATGCTATACTTAGCTAGAAACATAAACAAAAGAAAGAAGTGCTATTCGAATAAAAAAATTAGATTTTTTGCATAATTTTAGAATCGCGATTTGCAGACGATCTGTTTTTTGATTTTCGACACGTGGGTGTTTGTTGCTTCAATTGAGCAAATGGCTGAGCCATGGGCTAACGGCTCAGCTGATACTACATACATTTCCCCCCTTTGATCCAGACCACCTCTCGAGCGATCGTTGAAATGTATGTACATACGCGATTGTACATACAAGATGGCGTCATAAGTTTGCAGAAACAAAACTGGTAGGCAAACTTTGTTCACATTTGTTACAACAAACATGTAATGTACAGCCAATGTATGTCTTAGTAGAGACGCGTCTTTAGCCTAAAGGTTGTGCTGGAAAGAATATTGACAGAAAATTTCGACTTAATTTCAGAAAACATCATATTTGGCCATGCTTTCAGACATACTGTTATCATACCCCTGCATATTATCATACAGGACATGTATTAGAAAGCGAGTATTAAGGTGTCATCACGAGACTCAACTTGTCTCGACACAAATACGTTATTGTTAGTTAACTGTTGGTGGGCTGCAATATTGCAAATTGTTGGGCTGTGGTTAAAATATATGCCAGTTATACGGAAAACCAGCCAAATGGCTGGAATGTTATTGTTGATGTTAGTGAGTATTTGTGGTATTAGGTCTGTTGGGGGTTGGTGGGAAGAAGTGGTGATCGCGCAAAAGTCAATTTGATGTTGGGGTTTTCGCATGTGTAGAAGAGGTGTTGCCAATCATAAGTAGCGGAGTCACAGAGGGGACAAGGGTTTTGAGGTGTTATGTAAACGTATCCATTTTTAGAGCAGGCTATGTAGGGGTTGATACATAATTGTAGGACAAATTTTTTAAAGAAGAATGGGATATTGATGTTAAGGTAGTTTTGTAGCTGATGGGGAGGAAAATTGAAGTTTTTATAGGGGCGGGCGGAAGCATTGATTTTATCGGCCATGGAGGAGTGGAATCGGGTTAGGGCCGCCGCCATTATTTTCTTTTTGAGTGCTCTTATCTCTTCTAAAGTGTAGTTATCCACCACTGATTGCCACCAGAGGGCTGAAACAGTACGGACGCGTTTTTCTCAGCTCCTCACGGGCGGCCATCTTGCTTCCATCGGCAAATTTTCAGGACATGTAGTATAATATGTTACTACTCTAGGAACATTTCCAATTTTGCATCTCTAAGTTGAATAACATGTCATGAATGCAATCAGTGAGAAATGTCACCAAATGTGTTATTTTTACTGTATAACAGCGCAACCACAAACACAGTGGAAAGCCTCGTTTAACGCTGATTAACGTCATCAGTATACAAAACAGCAATGAGAAACTAGTGAAATGACATAATTGGAGCCTTCGCTGCTAAAAATTATGCTGAATAAAAGCGACTTCTGGAATGAAACCGTCAGTCGGGCGCCACGAATATTTACAATTGGACAACTTAATCGATGACAACGTACAATTATAATTGCAATGAGTGTTTGCGAGCGCCAAAGCATGAACCTATAATGGTAAGCTCCTATTAAAAATAGATGCTGATGAAATGTCGTGTAACACAGAACGAGCCATTTCCAATTACTTTGTCACCACTAAAACTGATGATTGATTCTAATTAATGGCACCCTCTAATCATCTACAATAAGTATTGTGCATCCACACAAAAGCATTTGTTTCCTTCTATTAGATGGAGCATTCTGGTAACTTCCGCTTTTGCATAGAAGGGCTTAATTTCATCAACCATAAATACATGTAAATTACACAAACAAATTTAAACAAGTATTCCATATATTCTATGTCCACTAGCAGTATATTGAATTAAGGCTGTATGTCATCAATATCATATTAATCTCCTAAATCAGCGGTCGGGGAACCGGGGTAAATTACCCCAAATGGGGTAAAAATGAAATTTTTTTGGGTAATAGGGAAATTTTTCTAATATTTAAATTGCTATTTCATTAACGTGTTAGTATGTTTACAAACTTCAACAATTTAGCGCGATATACAGGCGATATTCAATAAATAATGTTTATTTAAAGTTTACATTGATTGTTTTCTTTTCAGAAGGGGGGGGGGAAAAGAATATCGACTTACGCAAAAATATTTTGGGGTAATGGTTAAAAAAGTTCCCCGACCGCTGCATTAGAAAAACCATAATGCAGGGGCCTGGAGTATATAGGGAGCTATGCCAGAATCCATGCCAGGTTCTAGTTTTCACCACATGGAAATTGTACAGAGCCTCGCGAAGGCTCACGAACTTTTCTCATTGCTATTTATAGTAGAGACATACTTTGAAACATATTTTGAGAGGCCCTTTTGACATGTTAATCAGTGAACAATACACTTTTGGGTGCCCTTGAGCCCTTGATGTGTTGATATGTCCGGTTACCGTCTTTAGTGCCTGTCATTACGACCAAACCTGTGTTTTGGCCCCAATTAAATGCAAGTTTGTGTCCCAAGCCTCGTATGAACTTACAAGTGTACACCTATTCGTATACAGTTATAAGTATGCATGCATATACGGCCTTGGTAGAAGTGCCATAAACTGGACGCGTGCTTATAAATCACAGAAGACGACTGCAAAGAATTAGCAAAGAATTCCTTAAATTTTATTAAGCTGGATCACTACCCTATCACTTTCAATGGGTAAAATTTTAAAACCTGCTTACAGTCAAACAAAAAAAAAATCAGCAAGTGTATAATGATGTCGTTTTTCACCTTAAAGTTGTAAATTTTTAAAAATTAATAAACAAGTTTGAAAAATGTCCGTTAAGGCCCCTAGCAGACAGCTTTGCCACACGTAAGGACGTGTTAGGCCACGTAGAAAAATGGAAACGGTTTTTATTTCGACCAATAGGGAAGCGAGATTTCCCGGCCAATGGGAATGGAGATAACAAAAAGCAGACAAGCGTGAACGATAGTACTTCCAGCACAATCTGTTTTTGAATAGTTCTGAGAATAGTTTTGAATAGTGTATTTTTTGTTGTAGATTTCTAATTGTGTAGGAAGTAATTGTATGGATCCTCACTTCACTCCAGTGCGCCTGGAAAATGTAAGTAAAATAACGCCCAAATCAAATAGAATGAAGGTGCACCACATGTTGAATAGTTAAGCCCCATCTCTTCAATTATGTAATCTTCCTTAATAATGTAAAATAGCCTGAGAATAGCATGGCATTCTTCCATCACCTTGATACGTTAAAAAGCATTGACATCAATCCAATTGCATTGTGAATAATCTGAAACCATTTTTCTTTTTTTCTGCAGTTCATAAACACCATGACATCATTAGAACCACTACAAAATGCTATACTCAGCAATGAAACCGTCGATTCACTCGACTTTGATAATCAAGACAGCCCTACCTGTGATACCTTGGATTTCAATGACAGGCTAATTGTAGCTGTCTACGAAAATCCAGTGTTATGGGATATGTTACGGCCGGACTATAAGAATTTGGTCAAAAAAGACGCAGTGTGGCGAACAATAGGTGCTACGATGGGCAGAACTGGTATGGTTATGTTAAATAACTGAACACTATACGTTCAAGTAGGTTAATTCATGTAATTAATTATATAGCTGAACAGTGCCGTCTGAGATGGAGAACTCTGCAGGAAAGGTATGGCCGGGAGATTAAGAAAACCAAAAAACCTATTGGTTCCGCCTATGAGGGAAAATCCAAAGGTTGCTTTTTAAAAATGCAAATAAAGCAACGCGCGTAAGTTTTTTTGAATTTTCATACAGTGGTTAATAATGCATGCCCGAAACAGATCGTCAATACAAGTACTTCACAGGAACACAAAAAACAATACAAAAGCAGAGATGCAGCACATTCTAGAAGAAGACATTGTAATGTCAACTTCCCCAATTCTTTGTCTGGACGAAAGTGCCTCCTCATCCCAAGGAAGTTTGCAGAGCTCTCCCATCCAGACCCCTACAACAACCAAGCGAATTCGTAAGTATTCTGCATACCAGTGTTTACTTATCCGTATGACCAAGGATTCATGACTGCTTTCCTATATAGGGCCTTTGAAAAGAAAAGTAATATCGTCCACGGAGGATTCAGGACACTCCATGGTCAGGGAACTACGTAGAGCCATCAGTGTTCTGGAAAAGATTGGCAGTAACGTTACTACTACCGCTGCAGCTCCTCCCCCTAGTCCAACAACTCTCCGTTTTCGCTCCCTTTGCGGACTTATCAAGCTCAGATACGCTAAATTAGGAGAGGCTAAGCAAAAAATATTTGATAAGGGTGTGCTCCAGCTCATGGATGATCTCGAAGACATGTAGGAATGATGTAGTCAAAAGTCCAAATAAAATTTCAACGCAACTTTGTTTTATTGTATCCTAGTATACGTCATTGTTGTTGTGTCTAAAATACAAGTGATATTAATGTTAATAAAATAGTCATATATAATATAGTAATATAGTTAGTTATATATGGAAATACATAAACATATAGTAATGCATAGTGTTATATAGTATTATAGTGATTTATTTATATTGTAACATATAGTAATATGTATTAATATATCTATATGTTTAATACGATAAGGATTTAATCGGGAGAAATTTGTCCAGCTATCTCCTCCTAAGATTCTGGGCCGATTTCTTCAAGATGTCTCATTCGAGAGGGGATGGTCTGAAGTAGTGCATATTAAATTTTTATTAAAAAATATTCATCCGTACCATAGT